>SKCR01044121.1:0-107632 GCA_019454045.1 Zanthoxylum bungeanum
ATAGATAACCCTTTAATAGATTTCCTTACAGGATATGAATATACCTGTCGGGCGGGGGGGTAACCATAATTGGAACTTAATATTAATGAATTCAGATAACTTGGTTGACATAGGAATATGATTAATTGGGTTACACTGGGTATTTGTAACTTACCATCAGAAGAGGCTTTTACATATTTTCATGTTACAGGTAAGTTAACCAATATATTGCACAAACGTGAAATAACCACTTCATCTTTTAAAAGATATTGGAAGAATTCACAACCCTAGATAGTTTTATAAATTTGAATTTTCCTAAATCTACTTTCACGTAATTTTATTTATTTATTTTAAAATTTTAAAATCATCATTCCAATCAAAATAACCCATCCTTTAGACACTTGTAAATATTTGACTTCACAAATTAATAGTTTAGGTATTAAGTCCTCGTGGGATAGATACTTTTTATACTACTTGAACGATACGTGCACTTGCGTTATACACGTGTGACAATGCAGGTCAAGTTTTTGGCGCCGTTGCCGGGGACTTATTTATCTTTCACTATTAGTTTTGAGGTTAGATACCTTTACTTGTATCTAATTTCTTTTTACCTATTATTTTAGTTTTCTTCTGTTTCAGGTTCTCAGACACTATATAAGACGAACTAGAAGCTTTGAAATCCGATCGCTTGACCCAGAGATTGAAAGAACTATCAGATAGTTGAGAAGGGAAAGGCGAGAAGGCCAAGAAGCAATCATCAACATGGAGCCTGAACCTTTGGAGGTTGCACCACCAATTCCCATTTGAGACAGAACCATTCTGGTGGTTGACGGCCTCATTTCCTGCATTGTACTTCCTCTCTTACCAGCAAATACGTGTGACATCAAAACATGCATTCAGATGATTCAGCAGTCAGTTCAGTTTTGGGGCAATGTAACTGAAGATCCTAATACCCATATCAGTAACTTCCTGGAAGTTTACGGCACTTTCAATTACAACCGAGGAGCTGAAGAAGCAATGAGAATGCGTGTTTTCCCATATTCCTTGAAAGACAGAGCAAAAACATGGCTACATTCACTACCAGTAGGTTTAATCACAACTTGGAACACTCTAGCCACCAAATTTCCTTGCAAAGTATTTTCCACCAGCCAGAACAGAAAAATTGAGGAATGACATCGCATCATTTGTACAACATGACTCGGAAACTCTCTACGAAGCTTGGGAAAGGTATAAATATTTGCTCCGAAAATGTCCTCAAAATGAGATTCCAAAATGGCTTCAAGTCCAAACATTATATAATAGACTTTCTGGACTGGCGAGAACCACAATTGATGCTGCAGCTGGAGGATCTTTGATAGAAAAATGAGAAGATCAAGCCTGGGACTTAATCGAATAAATGGCTAACAACAATTCCTTATGGCCAACAAAAAGGAGCATGATTCAACAAATTACAGGAATTTATGAAGTTGGAGCCAACTCAGCAGTGAATACTAAGTTGGATCAGATGTGCAAATGCCTGGAAACACTCAGTACGCAAGTTGTAAACATTGCTGGAGCCATAAATTCACCTTATGGAGGAGGACCAGAGCCAAATCAACAAGAAGAGACGGTGAACTATGTCAACAATTTCAACATGCATGTGAATAATCCATATTCCAACACCTATAATCTAGGGTGGAGGAATCATCCTAATTTTTCATGAAGCAACCATTTAGGGCAAAAGAATAATCCACCACCTGGATTCCATCAACAAAATAAAGGCCAATAGTTTGAAAAAGAACCAGAAATGAAAGAATGGATTGTAGAGATGTTCAAAAAGTAACAAGCAACATATGATACTATGTTTCAAAGCCAATCTGCTTCCATCAAAGCACTGGAGAATCAAATTGGACAACTGGCCAATGCTTAGAGTTACAGACCGCCAGGAAACCGTCCTAGCAACATAGAACCAAGTCTAAGGAACCGAGGGAATGAGCAATGTCAAGCTATTACCTTGAAAAATGGTATTGAAATCAACAAAGATGTTGGAATCAAAGCATCCATTAAATAAGTTCAAAAAGAAGCAAAGTAACAGATGGAGGAAAAAGAAGCAAAGGAAAAAGATCAAATCACTCCACCTCCACCTTTTCCACAGTGACTTCAGAAAAAAAAACCTGGACAAACAGTTGCTCGATTCTTGGAAGTCTTCAAAAAGCTGCATATCAACATTCCATTTGCAGAAGCATTGGAAGAAATGCCAAGCAATGTCAAATTTATGAAAGATATTCTTTCTCGAAAATGGAGATTGGGAGATTACGAGACAGTTGCATTGATAGAAGAATGCAGTGCCATCATTTAGAGGAAACTTCCGCCAAAGTTGAACGATCCTGCAATTTCACTATCCCATGCACTATTGGAGAACATTATATCGGTAAGGCTTTATGTGATTTAGGTGCAAGTGTTAATTTAATGCCTTTTTCTATTTACAGGAAACTGCAAATTGGAGAAGCAATGTCCACCTCAGTCTCTCTGTAACTTACTGATCGAACGTTCACATTTCCGAGAAGAGTCGTTGAAGATGTGCTGGTCAAAGTTGAAAAACTCATTCTCCGAGTAGATTTCGTCATCCTTTACATGGAGGAAGATAAAGATGTGCCTATCATCCTTGGGAGACCATTTTTGGCTACAGGTCGAACTGTTATTGATGGACAAAAATGAGAACTAACCATGAAAATTCAAGACCAAGAAGTTACCTTCAATTTTTTCAAAGCCATGGAATTCTCGAGTGATGAAAAGGAGGAAGAATGTTTTAGAATTGATGTTATTGATAGTATCATCCAAGAAACTGATACAATTCCCTCGAACAAACTTGAAACTTGCATCACCAACATGACTTACAGCGAGCTAAATTCTGAAATTCTGGAATGTTTTAACTGTCTTAACAAGCCATTCCGATTCAAATCGACACCACAAGTGGAATGTCTGGAACTACCGAAGAAAGACCGAATCAAACCTTTGATAGAATAACCCCCACAGTTGGAGTTGAAGTTACTTCCGAGCCATCTCAAGTATGCATTCTTGCGAAACTCTTCTGAATTACCTGTGATTATTTCATCTTCGCGAACATTGGAGCAGGAAGAAAAGTTGCTGAGAGTGTTATGAGAACACAAGAGAGCCATTGGCTGGACTATAGCAGACATTTGAAGCATTAGTCCATCATTTTACATGCACAAGATTCTGATGAATGATGAGTACAAACCCACAGTGGAGCATCAACGGAGACTTAATCCAATCATGAAGGAAGTCGTGAAGAAAGAAATCATCAAATGGTTGGATGCTGGCATCATTTACCCCATCTTAGACAGCAGTTGGATGAGTCCTATGCAGTGTGTGCCGAAGAAATGAGGAATTAATATAGTCACAAATGAAAAGAATGAGCTGATTCCAACAAGAACAGTGACTGGATGGAGAGTATGCATGGACTATCGGAAGCTGAACAAAACAACAAGGAATGACCATTTTTCGCTGCCATTCATTGATCAGATGCTAGACAGACTAGCAGGACATGAGCATTATTACTTTCTGGACGGATATTCGGGTACAATCAGATTTCCATCACCCTTGAATATCAGGAGAAAACCACATTTACATGTCCGTATGGTACTTTTGCTTTCAGCATGATGCCATTTGGATTATGTCATGCTTCTGTCATATTTTAGCGTTACATGATGACTATCTTCTCAGAGATGTTGGAGCATAGTATGGAGGTTTTTATAGATGACTTCTCTATGTTTGGAGACTCTTTTGACCACTGCTTGCAAAATCTGGAACATGTGTTACAAAGGTGCGAAGATATAAACCTGGTACTCAATTGGGAAAAAAATGTCACTTTATGGTGTAAGAAGGCATCATCCTTGGACATCGAATCTCACAAAAGGGAATCTATGTAGACAAAGTAAAGATTGAAAAAATTGAAAAATTACCTCCACCAACATCGGTCAAAGGGATTCTGAGTTTTCTCGGACATGTTGTCTTTTACAGGAGATTTATCAAAGAATTTTCAAAGATTGCTGAACCTCTATGCAATCTGCTAGAGAAGGATGTGCCTTTTAACTTCACCAAAGAATGCCATGAAGCTTTTGAGATCCTAAAACAGAAGCTGGTTTATGCTCCTATCATAGTTGTACCAGACTGGACCTTTTTATTTGAGGTGATGTGCGATGCTAGTGATTTTACTGTAGGTGCAGTTTTTGGACAACGCAAAACAAAGATTTTCCACACCATTTACTACTCCAGCAGAACTTTGAATAAAGCTCAACTCAACTACACAACCATTGAAAAAGAGTTGCTTGTAGTTGTGTTCACTTTTGACAAATTTCTCTTTTATTTGCTGAGTCCCAAGGTGGTGGTCTACACAGATCATTCAGCAATCAAATACCTGATCATGAAGAAAGATACGAAACCCAGATTGATCTATTGGATACTTCTTCTGCAAGAATTTGACATGGAGATCAGAGACATAAAAAGGACAGAAAACCAAGTGGCAGATCATTTTTCAAGGCTCGAGAATGGAGAAATAGATGGCAAAGAATTGACAAAGAAACTTTTCCAGATGAATAGCTGTATGCCATGAAACAACATGAGTCAACTAAATTTTATCAAGAAAATGGCCGTTGGAGTGGACAACTCAGCAACGAAAGAAGTTCTTCAAAGAAGTCAAGCACTAAGTCTGGGATGAGCCGTACCTGTTCAAACTCAGTGCTGATCAATTACTGAGACGTTGTGTTCCACAGAAGGAGGTCAACAGTGTTCTGCAGCATTGTCATTCATCACAATACGGTGGACACTTCAGCATAAACAAAACTACAGCCAAAGTCCTTCAATCAGGTTTGTTCTGGCCCACTGTTTTTAAAGATGCTTATTTTTTTCTCTTCAATGTGGCAGGTGCCAGAGAATGGGAAATATTGCAAAGAGAAATGAAGGACCTCTGTAAAATATTTTGGAAGTCGAAATATTCGATATATGGGGGGATTGATTTCATGGGACCCTTTATTCTATCATTCAGAAACCTATACATACTGGTTGCAGTAGACTACGTCTCCAAATGGGTTGAAGCAATTACACTGCCATCCAATGATTCAAAAGTGGTGATTAAATTCCTTATAATCACTTGCTTTGGAACACCTCATGCATTTATCAGTGATGGTGGCTCATATTTCTGCAACAGATACTTCGATGCACTCCTATCCAAATACGAAGTTACTCATAAAGTTGCCACTGTTTACCATCCACAGTCAAATTGACAGGTTGAAGTTTCAAATAGGGAGATCAAAAGAATTTTGGAAAGAATTATTGGATTAACTAGGAGGGACTGGTGTACAAAACTGGATGACGCATTATCGGCCTATCGGACAGCTTACAAGACATCCATTGGTATGTCCCCATATCGAATGGTGTTTGGGAAAACGTGCCATCTGCCAGTTGAACTTGAACACAAGGCATACTAGACACTAAAAGAAGTTGAATCTTGATTCACAAGCTGCAAGAGAGAAAAAACTTCACCAACTCAACGACTTGGAGGAATTTTGCCTACAGGTTTATGAGAATTCCAGATTGTATAAAGAAAAGACCAAGATATGGCATGATAAAAAATAGTGCGCAGACAATTGGAACCAGAGCAGCAGGTGTTGTTATACGATTCACGGTTAAAACTTTTCCCTGAAAAGCTGAAATCAAAGTGGTCAGGTCCATTTGTGATTACTCAGGTGTTACCATATATAGTTGTTGAGATATACAACCCCAAGTCCAACAACACATTCAAGGTTAACAATCAGCGTGTCAAGCACTATTGTGGATAATCATTTGAGCGACAAAAAGAAAGTGTCACACTTTCAGATCCAGCCTAACGTTCGGGCAGTCATGTCTAGCTGACGATGTTAAACTTAGCGCTAGCTGGGAAGCAACCCATGCAATTTGTGTATATATATTGTGATTTGGTGTGTTTTATTTTTGTGTCTTTAATTTGTGTAGGTAAAGTCACATTTTAGGATGGCAGAAGTTCTTGCAAATCTTCACAAGCAATTTCCTTCTCTCCCTCAAAAATCTCTGATGAAAGTCTACAAAGCTCGATTGGAACGGATGATACTACTGATGATCAAAGGTATTCCTACTGATATTTGTTGGATTATTGAAGCACAGGTCTTATTGGCAGGTGAGTCCTCTGACTCTTTTATTTAACATCTACCTGGTTTAGGAAGAAGCGCTTATGCTAAAAAGAGAAGAGCTAAGAGAATGAGTGTATGCTATAAATGTTCTCGTATGTTTTGTGATACTTGTTGTCGTTCTTTAGGGATGATGTCTGATAACCTTGAAGATAAAATTAATTTCATTAGGGATAGCTTGAGTAAGAAGTCTTTGGATGACATATCTAAAAATCTTGAGACGCATCCCAATGGATATGTGTATCACAAAATTCGCATGTTAAATACACAATTCTAAAAAGAAAGACAACAGTTATGTCTTAGGAATCTGACTCAAAAAGACCATGTTTGCCAATTTATAAGAAAATTGGATGGGAAGCTTGTCCCTGATGTATAGACATCAATCAAGTTGTAAATTATTATAAATATTATATCTCTTTGTCTTTTTCTAATAATTGTGGTTTGTTTTGTTATTTTCTTTTATTTCTCCGACATGATCCAGACCTTTTTTACTATCATGATTTATTTTACTATTAAACTAATAATTGTCATTTGGCATGTACTAGTGCTATTATTTTTACTCACCCTTTTCAGGTGCAATTCATCATTGCACTTTTGAAGGCATCCAGATAAAAATGGAAGCCACATCAAGAAGACGAGTTGAAAACATCTGTGTATTTTACGGTACTAGTGTTGGTGTTAAACCAGAATACGTAACGGCAGCACATGAATTTGGTCGAGTCATTGCTACAAGGAATATGCACTTAGTATATGGCAGTGACAATCTTGGACTTATGGGGATCGTTTCAAAGGCCGTACAGGTAGGAGGTAGTTAAGTTTTAGGAATCATCCCAAAACCCTTGGCGGAGGCGAATCTTATTAGACCATTAAACGGAGAGGAACTAATCGTGCCAGGTATGTCTAAGCGACTGGTAGAAATGATTAACCGTGCTGATGCTTTTATTGCTTTGCCAGGTGGCTTGGGTACAATAGAGGAAATTTTTACAGTGCTATCTTGGGTGAACTTGAACATACATCTGAAACCGCTTGGACCGAACAATGTTGATGGATTTTATGATTTTCTTTGTGTGTTTCTTGATGATGCCCAGAGAAATGGGTTCGTGTCAAAACCTGTAAAAGAACTCCTCTTCACTTGCCAGAACTTCCCCAGATTTAATTGACCAAATCTTAGCATTTGAACCACAAATTAACCATATCATTTCATAGATAAATTGGTCAGAGATTGATCGTGGTAAGAGGTGTCGGATAAATCTGGATCTTAACCTTTAACTTTTCATTTAGATGTAGAATTTCAGCTAACCAGGTACTGTTTTCTAAACTCTTTTTCTTATGTTTAAGACATTGGGGATAATTTCTCATTTAGGTTTGAGGGAGGGGAATAGTTAATAGTATCTTATTTTTATTGTGTTATTTTCAGTCTAAATTTTTACGAAAAATACAAAAAAAAAATTTGAAAAAAAATCAAAAAAAATATTTTGTATTTTTGTGTTTTTAACTTGATTAATCAGGTGAAATTTGTGAGAGATAGCTTTGTAAGGAGTTTCCACTCCTGAGACATATCTCAAACCTATTTCGGAACAAGTTAATTTTTATTTATTTCTTTTTGAATTATTTAATTAGTGAATTCTCCATAAAACTGACTAAAATGAATCTTCATATTCTCAGTTGGTAGGTATTATCAACATACATGGTAACATACGGACATGAGTAGTAATTGACGAGTTTGTAATATTCAGTGTTCTGATTTTATTGGAGGAAGCATCTTTAAAAAAAATGATGGGATAAAAAAAATGTAAGAGATCTGAGTTATTGAGTATGTAAGGGTGTTTTAACACCTAGTGCCCTAAAACCAACTGGTTTGGGAGTCACTGGCCCAAAGCTCGCTACATGGATCGAAGTTGTTGTAAAAATATATATCTGAAGTCTGATTAATTAAGTCTGTAGGGGTGTCTTAACACATAGTGCCCTAAAGCCAACTGGTTTGGGAGTCACTGGCCCAAAGCTCGCTACATAAATGGATGATATTGTATATAATAAAATAAAAAAAATTCAAAAATTCAAAAATCGGAAAAATCAGAAAAATTATTCCATTGCTTAAAAAAGGTGTGAATTCTGATATAACTTTAGGACAAAAATATTACTCTTTTTTCAACTGCACTTGTGACTTTTGTGGGCAAAATGAATTGATTATTATATTGTTGGCTGTGTATATGGAGAATGGTAAAAATAATCTGAGAATTTACTTATTCGGTAATTTAGAAAGAAACAAAACAATTATTGACTTGGATAAGAAGTTTCACCTATTTATTCACTAACTTCTTTATTATTTTTTCTCTTGTCTTTTTGCTTTTGTGTGCATTAGTTTTACTATCTTTTTACTTTTATAAGACGTTTGTGGGTATCATCACTGTAAACCCTCACGAGACTACAACTCGTCCACTAGAGACACATAAGGGTTTAAAGGCTTGTTGCATATGCTAAATGCAATTGTGATCCATACGAAAGTGGATTAGTTTAGTTTTAATTATTTCTTGTATTTTATTTTGCTGTTTTGATCGAGGACTAGCAAAATGTTAGGCTTGGGGGTGTGATGAGCGGAAAATATATCAATATTTACCGCCACTTTATATAATATTTTGTTTAGTTTCCCGAGTTTGATGAACGTTTTGATATGTTTTACAGATAAATAAAGTATCAGGACTTAATGGAATCAAATCGGGGTTAAAATAATAAAATCCGGAGCAAAAAATGGCGAAAACGGAAAATTACTATATGTGTCACGAAGGGCGGTCCAAAATTCCAATTTTGGGCAAGTTTGGTATTTTGGCCATGAAGTTTTCACCCGATATCCGATTGAGCTAATTCAAGTTTTAGATTAAAGAAGACACAAAGATCTACAACTTTGAAGATTTAAATATTTTCGAATTCTGAAATTTGAAAAGACCGAAATTGATGAATAATCTAGTGTATTTTGTGTAATTACTATAGTTATTTTCAAAATATAAAATAAAAAAAAAATAAAAATTGTTAAACTTCCAACAAATATGCTTGCATGTTTGGTGGAGGATTTGTATGTTTCCATTTACAGCATGAGCAGGTAATCTCATTCTACTGGGGTGAAAATGTAAGATTTTTAATATAATAAATTATATTAATCTCCCTTATTTTAATTAAAATTTGGATTAATTAGTTACCGCATATATGGCCAGTTTAGGTGACAACCTTATTTACCACCTATATGGTTGGTTTTTCATTTCAGACGTAGTTTCCGCCCATATGATCGGTTTAGGTAATAACCTTGTTACCGCCAATATGGTCGGTTGGATTTAATTGAGACAAATGAAATTACCACCTTTATGGTCTAGTTAATTAATCGGTAAACATTGAAAATAAAGGAGATTTCTAATTTAGAAATATTAAAGGTGGATCCTCTAACCCAAGCATTTTCTTTTATTGAACTTTTACATTTTTTATTTCCAGTATTTACTTTATTTAATTTCTAGCATTTACTTTATGTCTTTTATTTTATTTAAGCTTTTATTAGCTTTAGATATGTGTCGTAACTAAGTCCATTATCTGGGGTTGTGATGAATTCTAATATCATCACTGGGTTATAAGAGGTTATTTTATAGTTTAGGTAATATAAAGGTTTACTTATTAAGTCTTAAATTTAATGCTTCTTGTTAACTGGCCATTAATAAGATTGATCTGGTAAACTTAAAATATACTTTACAAAGGAATTTTAGGTTTCAGCCTTAGACTTACTAACCTACGATCTTCCTTGAGGATAGATAACCCTTTAATAGATTTCCTTACAGGATAGGAATATACCTGTCGGGCGGGGGTAACCATAATTGGAACTTAATCTTAATGAATTCAGGTAACTTGGTTGACTTAGAAATATGATTAATTGGGTTACACTGGGTATTTGTAACTGACCATTTGAAGAGGTTTTTATATATTTTCGTGTTTCAGGTTAGTAAACCAATATATTGCACAAACGTGAAATAACCACTTCATCTTTTAAAAGATATTGGAAGAATTCACAACCCTACATAGTTTTATACTACTTGAACGATACGAGCGCTTGCGTTTACGCGTGTGACAACGACGTGTTGGACAAAATGACCCAAAGCGTCACTATTTGCACAGAACATTGTGTTGTTGTCGTAAATTAACTATGTGACAAGGAAATTGCACTCTCATCATTTGTGATTAGATCACCAGAGATATATAAATGAAGAGAGGTCCCTATGATTAGTTACTGGACTGAGAATGATATGAGACAGTATCAGTCCCGAAGGATTAATCATTAAATATCCCTAGCCGGAGTATTATCGAGACTGGACATCGATAATGCGGAATAGGCTAGTATTGCACTTGTGTGCATTGTGAGGGCACAACGGCATAGTTCTCATATATAAGTATTGGATATTTATGCAAGTGCGATAGGAGGTCGTGTTTCACCGATGGTACGGGAAACAGCTTCGCTCTGGATAGACCCTTCGGAATCCCATTGGTATTATGACTATGTGTCTATGGGAGGCCGAAATCAAGGTAGGTGTGTATAGTCTTAACCTGAGACTTACATCGCTAATACTTACGATAACGGTAGACTTTGGTCTTGGTGGTACAGGGCTTTAACCGGTTCTGCGTACACCACTTCTGGGTTTATCAGAGAGTCGTAGTGTATTGGGTGTGATGTCAAGACGGAAGTATCACTTCAGTCATAATGGAGATGATGTCACGCAGGATACGGTACTAGTGCTCTTAAGTGATGCGCATCCAATCGTGATATTATGACCAGGTCATGAATATCCGATTATAGAGACTAGTTACCAGACATCCGACATGTGCTTCGGACGGGGCAGACACTTATCCAGCCCCAGCCCTAGCACGTGACTATCTGATACTGGGCCGATACACACAATACAATGGTATACTACGCTTGATACAGATCTTAATATTCTTAAATGGATATGTCCGGAGAATTGGGTAGACTTGGTGCTTTGCTAGGAGTCGACCTTGTCTCGTAAATCGGTAGAACATAGTACTTGGTACGTACGTGATTCGGATACTCCGACGACCGTATTTACTGCCAACTTATCCGAGGATCTCATGGGTCGCTTCCCGATAATCCACCGATGACGCATAACTCGCACTCTTGAATAATCTGGGATTATATTGAAGAGAGAGAAAATTAATTTAGGATTAATTACGGAGATATTTTATCTACTATAATTTTAATATTGATTACTATAATCCAATTATAAAATCAACTATCATTTTAATTCAATTATATTGATTACTATAATCCAATTATAAAATCAACTATATATCGAATGAGTTTGTATATAGTCCAACTATATATATTTATTTAAAACAACATAAAATATTAGTCCAACTAATACTTCCGATTAATATGACGAGTAAAATATAGATGAGTGCGTTTAGCGAGTATTCGAACGAATGTTGCAAATTCAATACTTGCCTCCCACTATTTTTCGTCGAGCCTCTAACCCTCTGCCGAGTACTCGGGAAACCGTGTTTCCTAGTGGGCTAGGATCCCGTTAAATGTCACACAATCTTGACTTTGGCCAACAAATTGTATGATAATTAACTAGGTAGATCTCGAAGATCAATTGAATCTCATCCAACTCCCAGATCCATTAGGTGGACTTCCAAGTCCCAAACATATATCTAATATATGCCTATATATCGAATATATACCCTAACCTTTTTCCTCTGAATCAACTAGGCCTTGGCTTTGGCACAACAAACCTAGTGATCCCAGTCAAGCGCGGACCCATTGACATGGAAGCTTCGTAATCAATGTCAATGGACAAGAAATGGTCTTGACTTTGGCCAACAAACCACAACTTGGACACGACACCGATATGGAACAAAGCCTCGTGATTAAAGCACATCTTCGACGGACAAGGGCTTGACTTTGGCCAACAACCCCTCCCAATCTCGTATCTTGAGCAAGAATCACTCAATGGAAGGAAAATAAACGCTTGATATTTAACGAGGGTTTTTCGCGTGCCAATTGGCTACCAATTTAATTATCTTTGTTAAGGTCTCATCAGCATACACCCTTAAACATGCATTCTAAATACATAATAAAGCGAGTATGAAAATAAATAATAATGATATGCGGATGGATACTTTACACATTGATCCTAGATCAAATCACTCCCTTTCTCACTCAAGCTAGCACTAGTATTACTTCTACCCGTTACACTACACTTCTAAAGAAACCTCATATGCATAGAGGGGAATAGGTGAGAAGAGAATACAAAGAGAATGAAGGTGATAAGGCTGGACACGCAGGTCCAATTTAATAAATCGAATTTATTACAACAATTTCTAAAATTGCCCACCCATCTAATATCCATCCGATATACATTATTCATTTAACACAACCACGTATTCACACACATAAGCATGCTATCAATCAATCTAATCAAATTAATTAATCTGATAATTAAGTGATCATCCAATGTTCAAACAACGATTTGATTTTGTTCGAGTCAAACTCGTTTTTGCGAATAAGTACTTGAAGTACGAATTCATGAATTAAATTAAACTACATTATTAAATCTAATTTAACATGTACTTAATACTAATTCACTATTCAATTCCAAATTAAACATTACACTTTATTAATAAACCTTTTACGATTTAAATTCCAAATTTAATCGTAACGCGTCTCAAAGACCGATTAACGTCTAACGTCAATTCAATTAAAGTCCAATGGGCTTTTAATTGATTTGTTAAGGTGTGGACTTTTGGTCAACTCGGGTCAAACCGATAACCAAAGTCCAATCCGGGATTTACCCCATAAGCCCATAAATCAATCTTGGCCCATTAGGCCCAATTAAACTTTAAAGGTTCATTAAGTCGCATTTGGGCTTAACAGAAGTGGTTTTGGGCCCAATTGGATCCAATCCATTTGGCCTAAACCCAACTTTGTACAACAAAACCCAATAAGCCCAATTACAACTTTAATAGCCCAAATCCAATTTTAAGGCCTCAAATAATTAAATTACATAAATCCAATTTAGCAATTTAATTACCTAAAGTGTATAATATGATTAATCACCTAAATCAACATTTCCAAAACATCAAATTAGTCCAATTAATCATACTCAATTCATTATCATATGTCCAACACATAAATTGAAAAATCAAACCCATTACATGCTTTTAATGCTCTCGGCCAAGGAAGGATTTCACATCCGATTTGGTTTCAATCCAATCGAACCCACAATCGACATCAAATCAACATCCTAAATGATTTCATACACATCCAATGTCATAAAATCAAAAAATACCAAGACATTAGGGCATTATACCATTCGGCCAAGTGAAGCAAATTGGGGATTTATGTTCAATTCAAAATCCAATCCAATTCGTCTTAAATTAACATCATCCTACATGATTCTAACTCATCCAATGAATCAAAATCAAAAAATTCCAAGAATCCAAAATTCACATTTCATTCGGCCAACATGATATTTTTGGGGAAAATTATTCCAAATCAATTTTCAACAAATTGGTCCAACCAAAATGAAATTAGACATGTTATAAGCATACTTAAACAATCAATTTATTCAAATCATGCTCAACAAACATTTACCCAAATTTTAAGCCCTACAATTTCATGCTTGAACCAATAGCTCTGATACCATTGTTGGTTATTAATCTAGGTCCCAAGATCAAACAAGACATGAAATACATGTGTGAATACATCAACGGAGATAGCGGAATACTCACATCGATCGGTTGAGTCGATTTGGAGACGAATGAAGCCCAAAATCCTCACTGCCATTCACGCCCACTGCAGCAGTCCACTGCCTCAATTTTTCAGTTTTGAGCTGAGAAAACGGAGCTCCAAGCCTCGTCCGATGGATCCCGGCTCATGGGCGAACCTCCCTACCTCCTTCGCAAGTCTCGTAGTGTGCTAGCACTTGCGGTTTTGCCACAAAAACCCAACTCTTGCTTCCCTTATTCACGCCTATTTTGGTTCAAAACCAGTGAGCATTTTCATGCTTTGGACGTGAACCATTTGAGAGAAATGAGAGAGATGAAAGTTATGTAATTGTTAATTTGATTTGCATTTAAGTATATCTTATATACTTGTGTGAAATTCAAATGAATTTCACTTGAATTTACCTTTAATTTGCATTTAAAAAAAGTCAAACAATAAAGGCAAACACTATGCACATCATGTCCATCACTATTCACATCAACTTTATTAAAGTGACATGTTGTCAACCTTAATAAATTGATTAAATAGTTGGACTATTGAAATCAAGAAAGAATTGAAAAGTTGAATATTTAAAATATATATTCCTTGGATTAAATGTTTTAAATGATTTAATTTTCATTGGGAATAAATAATAGGTTACTTTATTTGATAAAATAACTTATTATACCTAGGCCCATAATTAAGCAAATAAGTAGAGCATAAAATCTTTGGAAGATTTATGTGGTGATGACTTAGTGCTTAATTTAATATACTTGACAATAAATCTATTTTAAAGTCAAAGTTTGCAATTGGGCAAGTTGCACAAGGTGCACATCGTTTCGATATTCCGAAACCCAAGGCATGGCCAAAGGTTTGTGAAATATTGAAAAGATAATTGACATATCCCAAAGTGACTACCATTTGGATATGGAAGACACCAAGGAATTAAAGAAAGGGCGAGGCTCTAACTTTAAAAATATTTGTCAAAGTTATGTTCACTACTAGTATTGAAATTGGATTTTAAATACTTAGTGTGGTACATAAAATATATGTATTGATGTTCAGAATCCACTATGAGCTGGATATTGACTTCAAGCCGAGATTTCTCCGCAAATCGGAAACTGGACGAAAGTCGCTGTTTCGACCGTAAGATACCTAAGTTTAGGAACTACCCTTTGGGTATGTACTTAAATTAGGAAATGTTATGATGTAACTAGTTTGACTAGAGACATTATCTCTATATCAGTGTTTAATCTGTTGCGGATAAAACCTTATATTCTAGAACACTAAGTGTTTCATTATATAAAGATGATACTGAGATAAATACATTAGATGTAAATAACAGAATTTATATTTTGAATATAAATAAAATCTCAAACATATAAAATGACAAATAAATAGCTCAAATTGATTTAATCAATAGAGACTTATTTGTGGCATTGTTGTCTAGGACACAATTAAACAAGACTCGTATATCCACACTTTTGAAGAGTGGGTACTAGGACTGATTTGACTATTCAAATAAGGTCTGCGAATCTAGTTTATTAGGTAAAGTACCTAAAATACTATTTACTTGGTAATAGTGTAAGGTTCACCGATCTGTTAGCCCTATTCATGGTGAAGTTAGTGGGCCCATATCTAGCTAGACTAGATGTGAACATGAATATTTCGTGACCTTAAAGGATGTGGCATCACGTTGTGGTTATGTGTTTCTTTTGAAGAACACAGATTGGAAACTTTTGAAGTTTCGACACGAAGTAAATAAACAGATCGGCTATAGTATTATTCCGCCACGAGAAGACCGTAATGGAAAATACTTAAGCAGTAAGTTTCATACGTAAATGAAAGAGTACGGTATTCTTTCATATGAGGACTCCTCACGAGACACGTCAGTTAGACGGTGTGTCCGAACTAAAACCAAATTTTGTTGGACATGATAAGGTTTATCACGAGTCGCTCTGAGCTACTGTTTCCTTCAGTAGGATATGTATTAACAGTGCAAAACTTATTTAGAATAAGGTTCCATATAAATCTGTTTGACAGATGTCATATAGGATATGAGCAGGGAAGAAACGAGGTTTCTCATTCCTGATAATTTGGGTATGCCAGGCATAACGTTTGGATGATACCAAACTAAAGGACCCAAATTGGATAAGTGCCAGTATAGGTTATCCTAAGGGAAACCTTAAGTATAGTACTTGTAAATCTCACATGAGAACAATGTGATTGTTGCTCACCATGCGGTTTTTCCTGAGAGGAATACCGATATGCAGTGGTCAGTGGGAGGATAGTGATACTCGATGAAAATCTGAGTAATACTGTTCACGGCACGAAGTCCTTAATGGAACACAAATAGTTCATCTATGATGAATCTATACCATTAATCTTCAAATACACAAGAAACTAGTAGATCGGATAGAGTCAGAAAACAACCTAGGGTATGGGTTTCTGATTTCACCTAATAGAGATGTCAATCTTATGGAGGTGTACCATCCGACTACGTTTTGAGGAAGTGATACGAGGTATCGACTCCCTGTTAGGGCAAAGTGCCATGAGTCCGAAATGGATTCTATGTATAACAACTATTTTGGATACTAGTTGTTGTACCACAAGGCATTGTGCCTATTAGTACATTAAACGTCTTCAAGGAAGACATACATGGAAGGCAACATACCAACGTACAAAGCTGGGCTTTTGACGGAAAGGTATCGTTATCAATATTGTGTTAATAACGGTTCAACCTTTTACCTGTTGCCATGGTAAATCCATTTTGAAGATGCTTGTTGATAACTGTATATTTCATTTATGAAATGTGTCAGTTGTAGATCAAAATCGCTTTCCTGAAAAGGAAACCTTTTGGAGGATGTTTACAACATCCTGACGATTTTGTATAACCGACAAACAAGGTTTGCGGGTTGTTCGATCCATGTTTGGATTGAAGCAAGCATAAGGTTCTTGGAACTGACGTTTTGAAATAATCATAATGATTTATGATTTGACTCAAAATGAAATAATTCTTGTGTATATATGGAGGTTAGTGGGAGGGCACTGACAGTGAAATTCCCATAAAGCTATTGTTGAAAGCTTGGCTTTCATAGATATTCTTTCAATAGAAATTCTCCGTAGAATTCTGGGGAGTAACAACCTTTATTCAAGGAATAAAGATCTACTGGGATAGATTTGGAGTTTTAACACTCTCTGGGAAATTGTACATTTAAAATGTACTTGATAGGGTGTCTCATACGCTTCGAGCATATGGAGTCACGATCAGGTCAATCCAAGTGATAGTCACTGGATTGAAGATTAAGAACATCTGTTAGTATCTGAGAGAACTAAAGATGTTGTCTTAAACTATGGAGAAGGAGAACTTGAAGTGACTGGGATCACTGCTGCAAGTTTCCAAACAATTAAATATTGTGGTACTATAAAGTTTGAATAACGGGACAGTGAGCTGGAAATCTTCCGAGCAAGATAACTGTTGCCGAATAAACAACAAATGCGGATTATTGCTGCAGCTGAGGCAGCAATAGAAGCCATTTGGATCGAAAATAAATCTAATTAGATTAGATATAGTTCTTTTAGCAGCTGAGCTAGGCGTCAGCACATGCTAAGGAATTAAAGGTCTCATCGACGATCCAGATATATACTTCTATATCATCTGATTCGTTCAGATCATACATCGTGGCGATGTGATGATCGTATAAATCGCATCAAACGATAATCAAACAAATCCGCTGACGAAAACCTTTCCTCAGCAATTTGAGCGAACCGTACATAGTTCGGGTGTAGGACACTTGAGTGACTGGCTATGTGCCAAGTGGGAGATTATTGGACAAAATGACCCATAGCGTCACTATTTGCACAGAACATTGTGTTGTTGTAGCAAATTAACTATGTGACAAGGAAATTACACTCTCATCATTTGTGATTAGATCACCAGAGATATATAAATGAAGAGAGGTCCCTATGATTAGTTCATGGACTGAGAATGATATGAGACAGTATCAGTCCCCGAAGGATTAATCATTAAATATCCCTAGCCGGAGTATTATCGAGTCTGGACATCGATAATGCGGAATAGGCTAGTATTGCACTTGTGTGCGTTGTGAGGGCACAACGGCATAGTTCTCATATATATAAGTATTTGATACTTATGCAAGTGCGATAGGAGGTCGTGTTTCACCGATGGTACGGGAAACAGCTTCGCTCTGGATAGACCTTTCGGAATCCCATTGGTATTATGACTATGTGTCTATGGGAGGCCGAAATCAAGGTAGGTGTGTATAGTCTTAACCTGAGACTTACATCGCTAATACTTACGATAATTGGTAGACTTTGGTCTTGGTGGTACAGGGCTTTAACCGGTTCTGCGTACACCACTTCTGGGTTTATCAGAGAGTCGTAGTGTATTGGGTGTGATGTCAAGACGGAAGTATCACTTCAGTCATAATGGAGATGATGTCACGCAGGATACGGTACTAGTGCTCTTAAGTGATGCGCATCCAATCGTGATATTATGACCAGGTCATGAATATCCGATTATAGAGACTAGTTACCAGACATCCGACATGTGCTTCGGACGGGGCAGACATTTATCCAGCCCCACCCCTAGCATGTGACTATCTGATTCTGGGCCGATACACACAATACAATGGTATACTACGCTTAATACAGATCTTAATATTCTTAAATGGATACGTCCGGAGAATTGGGTAGACTTGGTGCTTTGCTAGGAGTCGACCTTGTCTCGTAAATCGGTAGAATGTAGTACTTAGTACGTACGTGATTCGGATACTCCGACGACCGTATTTACTGCCAACTTATCCGGGGATCTCATGGGTCGCTTCCCGATAATCCACCGATGACGCATAACTCGCACTCTTGAATAATCTGGGATTATATTGAAGAGAGAGAAAATTAATTTAGGATTAATTACGGAGATATTTTATCTAGGATAAAATATCGTCTAGAGAGAGATAACGATTAATTTGGAATTAATCGGTAAATTTATATATTCGATATATTAAATGAAATTAGATTTCGACGCGAAATTAAAATTAGATTTTAATTCGGGCGAACGAATTAATTTAGAATTAATTCGTTAGCGACGTGAATAGTGAATTCGCTAGGCGAAATCATTTAATTACGACGCAACGGGAAAATCGTTAATTTGGAATTAGCGAGCCCGAGCCCGAGTGTGATTGCGAGCGCATTCGTATTTCGAATGCGAGTGCGGCTTCGCAAGTCGCATCAAGCGTCAAATCAATTAGTCGCATCAAGCGTCAAATCACTTGTCACTTTGAGTGATGTGACTTGACAACATGTCACTTTAATAAAGTTGATGTGAATAGTGATGGACATGATGTACATAGTGTTTGCCTTTATTGTTTGACTTTTTTTAAATGCAAATTAAGGTAAATTCAAGTGAAATTCATTTGAATTTCACACAAGTATATAAGATATACTTAAATGCAAATCAAATTAAAATTATATAACTTTCATCTCTCTCATTTCTCTCAAATGGTTCACGCCCAAAGCATGAAAATGCTCACTGGTTTTGAACCAAAATAGGCGTGAATAAGGGAAGCAAGAGTTGGGTTTTTGTGGCAAAAGCCGCAAGTGCTAGCACACTACGAGACTTGCGAAGGTGGTAGGGAGGTTCGCCCATGAGCCGGGATCCGTCGGACGAGGCTTGGAGCTCCGTTTTCTCAGCTCAAAACTGAAAAATTGAGGCAGTGGACTGCTACAGTGGGCGTGAATGGCTGTGAGGATTTTGGGCTTCATTCGTCTCCAAATCGACTCAACCGATCGATGTGAGTATTTCGCTATCTCCGTTGATGTATTCACACATGTATTTCATGTCTTGTTTGATCTTGGGACCTAGATTAATAACCAACACGATGGTCAATAGTGACACATATTCATCTCCTCTATCACTCTTGATTCTTTTGATCTTCTTGTCAAGTTGATTTTCAACTTCATTTTTATAGTGTATAAAGCTCTCAACAGCTTTATCTTTGCTCCTCGTCAAATACACATAACAGAATCTTATGTTATCATCGATAAAAGTGACAAAGTACTTTTTACCGCCTCTTATTTGCATAACATTAATATCACACACATCAGTGTGAATAAGTTATAAAGGTTCAGAACTTCATTCTATGGAATGAAATGATGTTCTATTCATTTTTGCTCCAACACATGCTTCACAATTATGTTGGTTATAAATAGTAAATTTAGGTATAAGGTCAATGTTAATTAAGTTATGCGTTGTATCATAATTAACATGTCCCAACCTCTTATACCAGACATTTTGTGACTCAATAATATAAGCAGAAGATGTAGTTTTATTATTAGCACTATGGCGATTGACAGTCATTATATTGAACTTGAAAGACCCTCGGTGAGGTATCATTTTCCTACATAGATATTATTTTTGGTTAGTACAAGCTTGTCAGAAACAAATTCAAGCTTAAAACCATTCTTTCTAATGGGTGAACTCAAAACCAAGTTCTTCCGAATATCAGGAACATGCAAGACATTCTTCAATGTAAGCTTTTTCTCGGATGTCATCTTTAGAACCATTGTGCCTTGTCCAACCACTCTAAAGGTAGACGAGTTTTCCATTATCAGATGATCGCCACCATCGAACTTCTGATAGGAGAAAAATATTTTGCTATCAGCACAAATATGACGAGTAGTTGTTAGGGTTGGTGCTCGGAGTGCCAATCTGGATCGTATTTATGTCCGATTCATGAATACGAACAATTATTTTTTTCAAAATATTAATTATTTAATGGTAGCACCTCTTGTCTTTTATATATATATTCGATCTAATTACGATTAGATATCTAATTATGATTAGATTGAAACTAAATCTTATTTAGTGATACGTGTATATTAGACAAAGACCATAGGATTTACAATGTAGTGCGCAGTTACAACGTAGTTTGTAATTGACATTGGGAAGCATCAATATAAGTTGTATATCCTTAAATAAAGTTCTTGGTCAAGATTTACTAACACAGGTCGGTTAGCTAAATCCGCTGAGACCAATACATGTCGTATATCATGACTTGGTCAAATGATTTATCCCAATGAAGCATGAGTCTCGGGAGACTCGTATATACATGTAGGTGTTTATTTGATAAACATTAAACGACTCACTGAATATTTCCTAATATATGGTATACCAATGTCAATAGGAATCTTTTCGAGTTGATTCCATTAATATATGTATTTTTTATTTAATATAAATAAGAATACATATATAATAATAATTTAATTAATTAATTATTTAGATATTTAAGTTTTAAATATTTGAATAATTAAATGACATTCTTTTTCATAATTATTATGAAAAATGTTTAATTGCTATTGGTAACAAGTGGTATATTCATTTAAGTTTGAAGTTATCAAATTGAATTTGACAACCTAAAAGCTTATTAAACATTTTTTTTTCAAAATGACAAAAATGCCCCTTACCCTAAATTTCGACCATGTGCATATTTAAAGGGAAAAATTATTTTCTCTTTTATTAAGCTTGTCTTGGCCAAGTTTCCACCATTTTTAGAGAGCTTCCAAAATTATTTTTGAGAAAAAGTGAATAAATCAAGAAGAAAGCTTACTGGAATTTGAAGATTTTGAGGTAATCTTTAATATTCTTAAACTTAGAAATTTTGTTTCTTGTTCTTGAGTATCTAGAATTGTTCTAAGATTTACTTTCTTTCTTATATTTTGGGGCTTTTTGATTTGGAGGATGGATTTGGAGGCTAGATGTATGCGTGGAGTTAGATTGGATAATATTAGTGTAATATTAGTTCAATTTAATCATTTGATGACTTGTTTCCATTCTAGAGTGTTATGAACACTCTTGTAATTCCTATAATTATTCTTGGGTGCTTCATTGGTGTTGTGATTAATGTGATTAATGTTAAGAAAAATGGATTAAAGCATGAAATATTGATATTTTTGGTTTCTAGATCAGATCTGGAAAAATGGATTTATGGTGATGAAAATTATTTCTTATAAATGTATTGGATGTGTTTTGGGTATTGGAATAATTGCAGGAAACTGTTTCGGAGTTGAAATATGCGAAAACGGTGAAAAACGGTGTTACTAGTGACTTTTGAGCCATGAACTGCCCTAGTACTATTGGGGCTGACCTGGGTAGACCTCATGTGCTTTGGGTGGTCGGTTCGGTCAAAAACGTGTTTTATGCCATTTTACAGAAAAATATTTTTCTTAAAATTTTCGCGATGTTTCTTAACTATTTATGTTGTTATTTGATATCTAATAAATATGTTTAGGTGAAACATGAATGAATTATTCATATTGGATATTGAATAATTCATCCGGTAATTTAAAAAAATTTAAAATTATGATTTCACCCAAACAGCGATCTTCCGTTGCGCCCGCTCCAAAACCCTAACAAAAATGGTATCAGAGCAGGTCTGATCCTTCATCCATTACATTTTTCATGCTTGATATATGATACATAATTCAATTTTGATGTTTGCATATGTATATAATTTGTATGTTTCTTGACTTTTTGATTTTACGCTAACGAGAAACGTAACAGAAATTTAATGGTTAAATTAAGTTATATTTTCTAAGGTAGAATTGAATTATTTAGAAATTGATCTAGATTATATTCTGTATTTGATGTAGAGTAATGCTTTCTTGAGGAATATCCTCGCTTAAATAAGGCAGTAAAGTGACATATATTGGATGCATGTTTCTTGGTCTGTCTTATCAATACAGTTTATAGGTATCTTTCTATGGCTGCATTCGAGAAAGTGCCAAAGCCGTGAGGGTGTAGTTGATAGAATTTTATCCATGCTGGGTGTATATTTGATACTAGACAAATTCAAGTGAAAATGGAAATCATGAACGTGCCAAAGCTGTCAGAACTACATCGGTAGCTTGAGTTTGTCATTGGCAAGTGAAGCCTTGATACGCCTCTTTGTGAACGTGTCAAAGCTATCATAACGAGAAATGGTCAGGACCAAAAACTATGAGTCACAGTGAGTGTGATTGACAATGAGTTGTCTACCTAATGAATATACGTAGGCGAGATCGTGCCAAAGTTGTGAGTCAAAATATGCTTTTGTTTTCCTTTATTCTATTTTATTAATAGAATTATACTTCTAATCCACTTCATGCATATTATTTAAATATGTTTTCTAACTTCACTTATGGTTGCGTATTTATAAAATATAGTAGATTTGGATATTGTTAGATTAGTCAAACCATCGGTAACAGTTGTTCCGATTTTCTTGAAAATCAAGATGATTAGTGACTTAGCTGCTAAGTCATAATAGGTAATCTAAATAGATATATATTTTAGGATATAATTGTCTAGAGAGAATAGTTTCTTGTGTGGTAAGAATTGATGTGAAATTAGTTCATGTCTCGAGATTCTTGACTAGCATTAAGAAAACTCCATTAGGTATTTGTTTATCTTATAATGACGTTTCTTGGATTTAATGACTTTTAGAAGTCATATTTTTGACACAGTTTGCTAATCAATTATTTGCATTTTTTTGTGAATAATTGAAGGTAAATTTAGAGCTTAAGAAATGTGTATAGTTGTGTATATAGAATATTGATTATCACAATACGACAACTGAAGATATTGGATACCAGATCTTCCGCTAGTTATTTACAATATTATTTAATGCTTGTTTTAATATTTGATATCAGAACTTGCGACTATTGGATAGTTACTTGTTCTTTATAAATAATTGTTACATATTTTAATATGACCAGTAGTGTCATTGATGTAGAGATAAACATTAAAAAAAATATTTGGTTAACTAAATAACTTAAAACAGTGTTTTATGAGATTATCACATAAGCATTAGATGCTTATTCCATATGGTATTTGATTGTCTGATACAAGATCACACCATATATCCTTATCCATTTAATGAATATTGTATTTATGATATGATTAAATCTCATTTAGCCAATGCTCGTCATTTGACCATAAATTTATTAAACTAATACATTGGATGTATGTAGTTAATGAATTATAAATTGCCTTGGATAGTTTTCTTTACTTCTTGACTTAGTTAATGAATTATCATGACTTGGTTGTGTGTTTCTAAAAGAATATATATTGAACGTCTTGAATGGTTCGAGAACTTTCCATATGTCTCGGATGAAACACAGATAGAATATTTTGAATGGTTCAAAGGTATTATATTTGAAGTGTTGAAAACTATATTTTAAAATTTATCATGAGTCTTTGAATTGTTCAAGAATGTTTGATATGATCAAACATATGAATTAATGGCAATTATTTTTAAAGTTATTTAATGAATGTGATTCTTACTCAATATTATTCTTCTACGATTCCATCGTGATGGAATTGATCAGTGGGAGAAATCGAATCTTATATGCTCTGATTCTTTTGATATTGAGTGTTACTGAATTAGTTTTCAATACTCTTGGGGATATGCTCCAGTAACACTAATTCATCATTTTATTAATTTTCAATTAGTTTCTATAGTTATATATGTGATATTTATAAGAAGAAAATTCAAATCTTGAAAAGTTTGAGATTTGAATCTTTCTTTTGTATAATGGTTATATAATTGAAAGTACTTGCGCCTTGGAGGTAGAAGCAAAAGTTTATCATTTATTATATTTAATAGAATATTGTATTCTATTTGATAGACTATATTTTCTATGATCCCGAGTAATGACATTATTTTATTACTTGTTGTGTAACATTATATGTTAATGATTGTAGAAAGGACTTGACTTATTGAAGTTAATTGTGAGAGTGATAAACTATAAATGGAACTACGTAATTAATAAGATGAAAAGTCCCTTAGAACGATTCCATATAAGTCCAATAGGATGTCAGAATCATTTACGAAGTATTTGATATTTAATAGTTCTGTTATTTTCTTATCGAAGAAAATTATCCTTTAACTTATAGCGGGAGCGATATTTGATATCGATTTCGGAAATTAGCATTAAACCATAGATCTAAGATTGTTCGTAGCTTACTAAAATCAAGTTTTCAATTTGATTAAGCTTTTTTTATAAATCGTTCATAAAATATGCAAATTATTTGAGCAGCAAAAGCAAAATGAGTTTGTTAAAGGTTTGACCCTTATAGTATGACAGCGAGAAATGTTATACTCAGTAATCTATAGTAGATTCTGAGAAAACTTGTCTCTAGTCGCACTAATTGAATAATTAAAGATCTGTTGGTTAATGATGATATTAAACCATGTATTTTGGCTAAAGAATGTAAAGTGGCATTCATGAATGATTTCTTCGAATGAGAGATCCGTTGTGGTTTCTTTGTTTGAAGAATTCATTCTAGAATGGCCCTAGAGTTTGTATTCTGCTAAGATCACAGTTTGGTATATTAGCTTATAAAGCCTATTGTAGACTCAGATAAGCTTTCCAGAAATCTGTGTTTTCTAATTTTGATAACAGTCAGATTGTCTGATTTTATCAAAGCATAAAGAATACACATATGATAGTAGAGTAAGTGGGAGCGTACAAATTTCTTTCTAGTGTTATATATCCTAACGACGTTGTCATTAGTAATGTAATAATAAGATGTTTGTGAGGTAAAAGGTTTACCTAAGTCTTTTTTTCGCTATGAATGCAGTAGGAGTAGTCTCTGTTATATTAAATATAAAGTTTTATATATGATATAAAACAAGAGACTTGTGAGATACTCCCATTAGTCATGCATTAGAAATGATCTAATAAAGGACACATCAAAACTTTCTATATGTCAGTTAGTATAACTGTTTGACAGTTAGTGTGTCTCTTGTATATAATATTCATCTTTCATAAAGGATGATTCCTTTGTCGAAAGAGAAATTGATTAGAATGTCTAGTCAATCTTATACATCATATGATAATGGCATAATGAATACTATATTATGTGCGATTAAAGATATCAATTTAATTATAATATTTACGAATTATTTTGATATGATGTAGACCATAGGATGTGTCTTGAAATATGTTCTTTGTTATCATTGACATATTAAGAAAGAGTTTCTTATTCATGGAGAATATAATCCACAACCTTTAGGGTCAGATTAGTTTTGAGTCTAATTATGACGTTAGATGGTCCACGTCATATAAAATCAAAAAAGATGTAGTGGGAGTGTCACGGTTGATTCTACTGTATTAGTAAAATTAGTTGTAACTTATGAAGTATTGACTTACGAAGTTGCAAAGTGGCCTAATAGATTAGAAGTTTTGATATTAGTATTGTGTTTGCGGTTGTCTACATAGTATTTTGGATTTGATCTATAAATACATGGACAACTTAATAGCTATAGCATAATATTGATATCGCATGTGAATCATATTGATGTTGAACTTGGGTTCTACAAAATATGAATGATGATGGTTAAGGGAAATGATTGGGTTTGTTGGACAAACACAATATGTTATAGCGGACCTACTTCCTGTTGCCGACCTCTTGAGTGTTAGGTGATTTCTTGAATGCCATGAATATGTGATACACATTGAGAACAATTTCTTTTTCCATAATATTACTTATTTAATGGTAGCACCTCTTGTCTTTTATATACATATTCGATCTAATTATGATTAGATATCTAATTATGATTAGATTGAAACTAAATCTGATTTAGTGATACGTGTATATTAGACAGACCCTAGGATTTACAATGTAGTGCGCAATTACAACGTAGTTTGTAATTGACATTGGGAAGCATCACTATAAGTTATATATCCTTAAATAAAGTTCCTGGTCAAGATTTACTAACACAGGTCTGTTAGCAAAATCCGCTGAGACCAGTATATGTGTATATCATGACTTGGTCCGATGGTTTATCCCAATGAACAATGAGTCTCTGGAGACTTGTATATACATGTAGGTGTTTATTTGATAAACACTAAATGATTCACTGAAGATTTCCTATTAGATGGTACACCAACGTCAATAAGAATCTTCTCGAATTGAGTGATAATAGTGGTCATTCAACTTGAGATACCACAGTGGATATATGAGTTATCCTCCACACTTTGATGGCAGTCACGTCACCGATCTATTTAGATCAAACCTCCGCCTGTTTGTTGGGTATGGACTGATGCTCATGATATCCAGTATATATCAAGATAGAATCTGTCAGTCTTGTATAAAGGGCACATGTTTCCTACACGTGTTTGCGATCTAGTAAATCCATGGTCGTGGTATAACTTCGAAAGCGTGTTCCGAGTGTTATTTAGAGATCGTAAATTTGAAAGTCGACTATATTATACCATAAGGATTTGGCATTCTTATCTATATCCCAAGTATAATATGGATAGCCTATGATAGAGGGATTATACGTATGCAATGACCTTGACTTGCATAGTTTAGCGAGATTATCCGTGGTCGTCATAATTCATGAGTGGGTGAATTATAGACAAGAAATTGGATTCCGTGACCAATAAACCCAAAACCTCAACAGTAGCCCCCCATGTCAACCCACCATTCTCTCATATTCCCAACAAAGTTGGCTTTTGTTACAACTACTGAAAGGTTCATCTCTGAGATCTCATCAGTTAGCTGCTCATCCACATGGCTTTATTTTTATTTTTCTTGCCTTTGTCCTGAGACATTTTATTTTTACAATCCTTTGCCATGTGATTGTTTTTCCCACAGATGTAGCATTTCCCTTGAACTTCTTATTTTCTTAGGAAGAATCAGCTTCATTGTTCTTTCTCTTTTTGCTACATTTTCCACCCTCGATGATGTTGGTCTTAGACTCCATAATCTTGTAGCTAGCCTTCTCGAACTTTCTATTGTCATCTTCGATCCTCAATCGACTCCTAGGTCTTCAAGACTCATCTGTTTCTTTTTGTGTTTCAGAAAGCTCTTGAAGTCCTCCCATGATGGAGGTAACTTTTCAATGATTGTTGCAAATTGAAATATCTCATAGAGTTTCATTCCCTCGTCCAATATTTCATGAATGATTAATTGAAGTGCACCCAACTAAGACATTATCATCTTGAATCTACTATTTTGTAGTCCAAGAACCTACCAACGATAAATTTCTTTTGTATATCATCCTCTATTTTATACTTCTTCTCGAAATATTCCTAGAGAATTATCGCGGAAACCATGCCTTGATACACATTGTATATGGTATAGTCAAGCTTTCCTAATAGGTAATTATTTCACAAGAAATCGTCTGACGACCATGTCTCACCTTACAGTTTCTTGGCTATTTCCATTTCTCCTTCCACAAGACCTGGAGGATCTTTGAGATACTTAGCCAATTGCAATGTTGTCAGGTATGACAACATTTTATTCTGCCACATTTGAAGTTTTCTCCACCAAACCTTTCCGATTTCTCTCCATGAGCGACCGATACTGTGATATTTCTATTAGCCATGTGTAACTGGAAATAAATACAGTAATCAATAAGTCTATAAAAGATAAATTACACAACGATCAAATGTATGATATTGTTTAAGTGATATACTAAGAATTCACTTGTTGTTATATTAGACAGTAATACCAAATAACACAAGTAATTGAATTTATGACTAAGGTTTCTTATTATTAATGAATAAAGGAAAATTCCTTTAGGACGAGGGGGGTCCGGAGTAACCACTTAAATCCTTAACCACTTAGGCTCTTATCGTATTGTTGACAAAATATCTTTTAAACACTTTCTTAATAGAGTATATTAGACATTCAAACTTAGTATTACACTTTAATTCACAATACAATAATAAATATGTGTATATGTATAAGTCAATCAAGCTTGAACGAAATTACTTGTGTATTATTACACATTTAATTCTCAGCCAAATATACAACACACAATTCATTTTCAACTTTATTACTATGTGAATACTTGAGTAATTGAACATCTTAATATTAAACTTATACTACCAAGTTTATAATAATTCAATATATGATTTTCCTAAGTTAACATTACTTTATATATTCACGTTCTATGTTATTATATTTGAATCTAAAAATAATTACAAGATTAATTGCGTTAGTGTCACGTTCTTTAATCCGTTCGAAGAAACTTTCCAATGCATTCACGTTCAAAGCGTTCGTAAACGCGTTGGAACGAAGTTTTCCAAAGAGTTCACATCTTGTTGCGTTTATAAATACGTTCGAACATTCCTTTGGAAAAGACTGGCATTCGAGTTACGTTTGAAGATGCATTCGAACAAAAATGCATAAAACATAATTTTTACTCACGCATTCGTCGGGCGTTCGAATGCCCATACATATTTTTCATGCACATAACACATTTTCCAAGAAGAACACAATTAATACATGCAAAACAGATCTAACAACACATAGAAATTAATTAGTTCTTAAGTTTGTTGGATAATATTTGTCATTAAATAATTGTAACATGTATTACTCAATCAAAATTCTTATTATAAAATATAACATAGAACATTAGTACCAAGAAAAAACTGGAAAATGATGAATAAAGATGATTGAAACTGAATCCAAGCCGAGTTGTCTTTGTCCTTAACAACTTATTAGTCCCGCCTCGGTGCTCTACGGATGTCTTGCGGCTAATGTTCTCATAGGAGTACTTGGATGCTTCTTGTAGAAGGGGCACTCATTTCACAAGAACTTGAACAAAGACAAATGGTGGAAACTCTATTGACTTTAAATGACTTTCTAGACAAATGAATGACTTGTGAATTTTGGATTTTCTTGATTAATAAAATGAACACAAGACCTCCTTTTTTATAGACATTGAAGGGTGTTTTTGATGGCTCATTTTGGCTTATGGTGTAAACTTCCTAAGGATTTTCTAATGCCTTTAAAGATATAGAGATGCATCCTTCCAATTTATAGGACATGTCTCTTCATCAATGTTCCTTTCCCATAAAGCACTACTTAAGAGATATGTCTCTTCTACTTATACTATATATATATATAGACACACACACACATATATATACATACTAGAGAATTTACAACACATACATTCCTAACCAATTCGGTAATGCGTTTCATGCCTCTATGATCGTACATTATATGCCATAGTTCAATATTATTAACTACAGGCAAATTAAGTTTATTAATCCTAATATTCAAAATATCTCTAGAAGTATAAAATATGTAATGACCATGCTTATTTGGACAACAAATGACCTGAATATTACGTCTATCATATTAACATGATAACCTTATGTATCTAATACAAAAAGAGATATGATATTTACTACACATCCTGATACAACGTAGCAAACATTTAACAAAAGGCTCCCACTCGATAAGGGGATCTCGCATACTCCCACTGCAATTGCATCCAGAGAGTCTCCACTCCCAAAACGGAACTGCATCTCTCCAGGCTTCAGTTTCTTACTTTCCTTCAGCACCTGCAACAAATGCAAATGTGAATAGGACAAGTAGAATCCAAAATCCAGCTGGATGTAACACCTTCACAAGCTAGTGCGATGTCAATAACTAGAAAAATAAATGTACCTGATGTAGATGCTCTCTCTCCTTATCTGGGTAATATAGTCAGGACGGTTCCTTTTCCAATACCCAACTTTGCTGCAATAATGGCATTTATCTTCAAACGCCCTCTTGGGCTTAGCTATCTTTACTTGTGGTGGAGGACCAAAACCTTTCTTCTTCTTCGTTTTCATCTTCTTTCCCCTTAGCCTAACCTAGGAAGAAGTCGAAAGTGAAGTAGGTTCTGGAGGGCGAGTCGGTAATCCCTTCCTTAGGTCCTCTTCCACTGTGATCAGCATCCTATGTAGTTCATGGTAAGAATAGATAATCTCATTCATGTTGAAATACATTACGAATTGACGATAAGATGCTGGGAGCGAACCAAGAATGACACTCCTACCTCGAATGACATTCAGATGGAGATTATGTTGCCTCAGTTTTTCGATCAAATCGATTAAGTGGAGAACATGTCACAGCTTAACTCTCATCAATTCGCGCATGGAAGAGTTCCATCGCCACTTTATGAATAACTTGTTCTTGGTTCATATACGTTTCTCTTAATCGCATCATCATACTATATGCATCTTCCACGCCATAGTACTGCCACTTGATTTCTGATGATAGTGAACTTAAAATGTATGATTTAACTTTTAAATCATCATCTTTCCAAGACTGGAAAGTTCCTAGTTCATCTAGTGTTGCATCCTCAGACACAGCAAGGGGCAGCAGACCCTCAAGTACATATCCCAACTTTTTGGATTCAAGGATAATCTTTAAATCCATATCTCAATCGGTAAAGTTTTCAGCGACTTTCAGTTTGTTTATATCCAATATATGCGCAAACGGATTAATCGATTGTGCTGCCATCGCAAATCTATCATATAGATTACGAAAAACAGTTATAAGATTTAAAAAGTTTCATATAATATCAAAATCTTTAACTAGATCATGGATTTTTAATCTAAAAATGATCATCCCCACTAAATCATGCAATACTGTAATCCCCAAATAGAATGCAAAGATTTAAAAAATTAAATTAAATATAAATAGTGAAAGGTGGATCCCATGAATATATTTCAGCTCACCGCTTTGGCAAGTTCTCACCTATGTATACTCATTGGGTAGACAACTCATTGTCAATCACTCACTAGTGACTCATGGGTTCAGGTCCTAGTCGTTTCTCATTGTGACAGTTTTGACATGTTCACAATGAGGCGTATGAAGGTTAAACTCGTCAATGATAAACTCAAGCTACTTGCGCAACCCTGAAAATTTTGGCATGTTCAGGATTCCGATTTTGCTTGAGTTTATCTAGTATCATTATACATCCGGCATAATAAATTTTTATCGGCTACATCCTCACAATTTTGGCACGTTCTCCGATGTAGTCATAGAAAAGATATCCACAAATCGTTTTGAAAATACGGGACAAGTAACATGCATCAAATACATAATTAACATATAACCTTATTAATTATGGATTTTCTGTAAAGTGTCATACACCCTAAAGGGCTAATCATATCAATGGCCTAGAATCAGACTCTATCTGATACCATTTTTATGGTGGTTTTAATGAGTATTACAGGGTAACACAGCGGAAAGCGAAAAGCGGAAAATCAAAATTTTCCGATTTCAAAATTTTTTCTTAGTCAATTAAAATAAACTTATTTATTTTAATTACTCGATACATAAAATCTGAAATTTTTATCTAAGAAATCATATTTCTTCTAAACTACCGAATTGCCCCCAAAACTTTAGATTTTGTTCATTTTAGTACTTAAATTGTCAAATATAATTTTAGTGATTCTAAATCAGTACTAAAATGATTTTAACATGTCTTATACATCAAAATAAAAATTGAAACTTAAATCCCCAATTTTGGCCAAATTGCCGTGAGGCCTTAGATGGGAAAATTGTGTTTTTTATTCTTTATTTGTTCAAAATATGTCAAGATCAACTCCAATCAACCCAAAATTAAACATGCATCATATACACATCATAATACATCATATATATATATATATGAAAAGCCCAAAATTTGGAAAGGGTATAAACCCTAATTTTACAAATTCATCTATATGAATAACTTACATGAAATTAAACAAATCCAATACTTTAATCAAGTTTCTACCACACCAAATAAGTCTCACCACTTTGAAATAAATGTAGAACAATTCTAGGTCAGCCATGAGTGGCCAAACAACTCTAGAACGACAACTAGATGATCAAATGAATGCTTAATAACTTCTTATAAGCTTCCTTTCAACATCATACATGCAAAGTCCTATTATCCATGCTTCCAACCATCAAAAACACAAACAATAAAGAGTACAAAAATTTAAGAACTTCATAGGATGTAGCCAAGAAAAAGAGGAACATTTTTCCTTCAAAAAGAAAATTGGAAATACTTACTTATTTCCAAGCTTTTCTTGATTTCCTTTTGATTTATTCTTTTTTCTCTCAATCTCATTTTATTTATGTTTATGGTGTTAGTGTTCCAGAACATGCCAAAGATCTAATAAGCAAGAATGTGTGTGAATAAATTCATTCTAAGTTGCGAAATGACTTACAATGAACGGTTTTTGCTTTTCAAAATTTTAATGAAGATCTCCAAGATCCAAGCTTTGTATGTTGATTCCAAGCTTTAAGTTGGTTTCCCTATCACCTTTGGAGACTTCTTGAAGTGCTAGCTTCTTTGATCTTGCAACAAAATCAAAGAGATGTAGAGATGAAGCTCACGCCCATGGATGATCTCTAGGGTTTGTTTTGTGAGTTGTGTTGTTGAAAGTGAGAGAGAGAGGACTTTTGGTAAAACCAATTTACCCTTTTTACCTAAACAAGGTGATTGGGTAAATGGTTTCACCAAAACCATTTCTAAGTGGTTGGAAAGTGGGTGGTTTGGCATAAATGCCAACCATTTTCCCAGCTATCACATGTGAAGTGGGTGTTGGGTTTCTAGGTTTATTCCCAAGATCAAATAAGCATAGAAATGTGAATGAATAACAACGAAGAGTGGCGGAATCATACTTACATTGATCGATTTTTGGATGCTTCAAATGCCCACAAAATCCTTCAAGATTCGGCCAAGGTACCCTTCAAGAAATGATGTCCAAGCTCCTAGCTTTTAATTGTTTCCAAGCTCTTGAATAGGTTTCCCTAACACCTTGTTATGATCCTTGATGAGTGCTAGCTTTTTGAGAATTAATGTAATAAAATTCTTCAAATTTTTCCCTTAAATATTTGGTCAAGATGAAAGAAAATGGGAGAGGAAAAATGCTCACTGCATTCGGCAATGAGAGAGAGAAGTAAATCTTTGGTGTTTTGTTTCAAAAATAATAATAAATCATATACCAAAAGTAAAGTTAGTATATGTCACTCAAGCCTTTTAATTTGGAGTGTAAAACAAGCTTCCACCAAACCCACCAAAACACATCCACCAAAAGAAACTAAAGGTGACATGTGATGTGACATTTGATGTGACATATGGGCCCCACACGATTCCAAATACGAGTGGGCCCGCAAACACTCCCGGGCTCGGGTTCGCTAATTCCGAATTAAAAACTTTCATCGCGACGTAATTAAATCGAATTTAATTAAATAATTATGCCTAGAAAAATTACTATTCATGTCGCTAACGAATTAATTCTAAATTTACTCGTTTGCCCGAATTAAAATTTAATTTTAATTCCGCATCGAAATATAATTTTGTTTAATATATCGAATATATTATTTAACGATTAATTCCAAAATAATCTTTCTCTCTCTTCAAATAGTACTTTATCCAAGATAAAGTCTCTCCGCAATTAATCCCAGATTAATTAAGCTCGAATCATATGTCATCGGTGTATCCTCGGGAAACGACCCAAGAGATCCCTAGATATGTTGGCAGTAAATCCAGACGTCGGACTATCCGAACACGTACGTACGTCGTACTACATTTTTACCAATTACGAGACAAGGTTGGCTTCTAGCAAAGCGCCATGCCTACCCAATTCTCCAGAAATATTCTTAATGGAATATATGATCTATATCAGGCGTAGTATACGGTAGTATTACGTATTACGATCCAGTATTAGATGTCAAGTGCAAGGCATGAGGCTGGAATAGTGTCTGCCCCGTACAAAGCACATATCGGATATCAAGCAACTAGTCTCTTTGAATCGGATAATCATGACCTTGTCATATTATCCCGATGGTTGCAACACAATAGAGAACCAGTTCTGAATCCCTACGTGATCATCATCTCCATTTGTCTGAAGTCATACTTCTGTCTTGACATCACATCCAATACACTATGATTCTCAATAAACCCAGAAGAGGCGTATGCAGAACCTGTTAAAGTTCTGGATGACCAAAACCAAAGCGTATCGATTGTCGTAAGTACTAGCGATGCAAGTCTCAGGTTAAGACCAAATACACCTACCCTGAAGCGGACTCCCATAGACACATATACATACTACCAATGGGATTTCGCAGGGTGTATCCAGAGCAAAGCTGTTTTTCGTACCGTCGGTAAAACACAACCTCCTATCGCATTTGCATAAGTATCCAATACTTAAATATATGAGAACTATGTTGTTATGCCCTCACAATGCGCACAAGTGCAATACTAGCCTATTCCGCATTATCGATGTCCAATCTCGATAATACTACGACTATGGATATTTAATGATTAAATCTTTATGGATTGATATTGTCTCATATCATCTCAATATGGAACTAATCATTAGGACTTCTACTATTTATATATCAAAGTAAATAAATACAAAACGGTAAAAGACAATTTCATTACTACATAGTTAATTTTGTACAAAAACACAATGTCTTTTACAAACAGTGACGCTATGGGTCATAACTGTCCAACAATCTCTCACTTGGCCTATAGCCAGTCACTCAAGTATCTAATACCTGAACTATGTATATGTCGCCCAAAATTTTGCTGAGGAACAACTTTCGTCAGTGGATCTGCCATGTGTCATCTGATGCGACCTTCTCGACCTTCACATCGCCACGATGTATGATCTCACGAATCAGATGGAAACGTCGAAGAACATGCTTGGATCATTGATGAGACCGCGGTTCCTTAGCTTGCGCTATAGCCCCGTTATTGTCACAATACAATGGAACGGGCTCACCTGCTAAAGGAATTACTCCTAATCCAATTAGGAATTTTCGGATCCAAACTGCCTCTTTTGCTGCTTCAGCTGCAGCAATATACTCCGCTTCTGTTGTTGAATCGGTAACAGTCTCTTACTTGGAAGATTTCCAGCTTACTGCTCTATTATTCAAACAAAATATGTACCCGGATTGCGACTTACAGCCGTCTTTGTCGGTTTAGAAACTTACATCGGTATACCCAGTTACCTCAAGTTCTCAATCTCCATAGATTAAGAAATCATCCTTAGTTCATCTAAAATACTTAAGGATGTTCTTAACTGCCATTCAGTGACCTTCACATGGATCAGTCTAATAGCGACTACAAATGCTCAAAGCATAGGAGACATCAGGTCGCATACATATCATGGCATACATGATCGATCCGACTACCGAGGCGAACGGTATTCGACTCATGTTGTCTCCCTCATCTTGAGTTTTAGGACACATGTCCTTAGATAGATAGACGCCATGTGACACTGGTAACAGACCCCTCTTGGACTGATCCATGTTGAATCTCTTCAACACTTTGTCAATGTACATACTCTAGGAGAGTCCAAGCAGCTTTCTAGATCTATCCCGGTAGATCTTTATTCCAAGAATAAAGGCTGCTTCTCCCAGATCTTTCATAGAGAATTGCAATGAAAGCCAAGCTTTCACCGACGTTAGCATTGGAATGTCATTGCCTATAAGCAATACATCGTCAACATAAAGGACAATAAAATTCAGTGTTCTCCCATTAACCTTCTTATATACACAAGGATCTTCTTCGATTTGAATGAAATCATATTCTTTTATGATCTCATCAAAACATTGGTTCCAAGACTGCGATGCTTGCTTCAGTCCATAAATGGACCGATTTAACTTACAAACCTTGTTTGCAAGTCTAGGCATGATAAAACCGTTAGGTTGTTGCATGTAAACATCCTCCAAAAGGTTTCCGTTAAGGAAAGCGATTTTAACGTCCATCTGTCATATCTCGTAATCGAAATATGCAGCAATAGCAAGTATTATCCGAATGGATTTGATCATGGCAACGGGTGAAAGAGTTTCGTCATAATCAACACTATGTCGTTGACGATACCCCTTCGCTACAAGCCTATCTTTGTACGTTTGTAGGTTGCCATCCATGTCGGTCTTCTTCTTTAAGATCCATTTGCAACCAATAGGCTTTACGCCTTCTGGTGCATCAACCAGTGTCCAAACTTGGTTGGTGTACATGGAATCCATTTCGAACTTCATGGTTTCTTGCCATAAAGCGGAATCGATATCTTATATCGCTTCCTCATACGTAGCCGGTTCGTTATCCTTAATAAGATTGATATCTACATGAGGTGAGATCAGAAACCCATACCTTTCAGGTTGTTTCATGACTCTTTCCGACCTACGCGGTTCTTGTGTAATAGAAGATTGTGGTACAGTCTCATCTCGGATGGATTGTTCTTGTTCCGTTGAGGATTCTATGCCAGGAACAGTATCACTCCGATTTTCATCGAGTTCTACTTTCCTCCTATTAAGCACTGTATTTAGGAATTCCTTCTCAAGGAAAACCGCATGTAGAGCAACAAATACTTTGTTCTCTCGTGGGTGATAGAAGTAATATCTTTTGGTTTCCCTAGGATATCCTACGAATAGGCATTTATCCGATTTGGGCTCAAGTTTGGTACCTTCCAAACGTTTGACGTATGCCCAGCATCCCCAAATCTTCAGGAATGAGAAACTCGATTTCTTTCCTGTCCATATCTCATACGGAGTCTGTTAAACAGACTTTGACGGAACCTTATTCAAAATAAGAATTGCATTGTTTAATGTATATCCCCAAAAGGAAATAGGTAGCTCAGTGCGACTTATCATAGACCTAACCATGTCCAACAAAGTTCGGTTTCTCCGTTCAGATACACCGTTTAATTGTGATGTTCCAGGAGGAGTCTACTATGAAAGAATACCATATTCTTTCAAGTAATCTAGAAACTCATTGCTTAAGTATTCGCCACCACGGTCCGACCGTAATGTCTTTATACTCTTGTCGGTCTTTTTTTCTACTTCGTGTCGAAACTCTTTGAATTTCTCAAAAGTTTCCGACTTGTGTCTCATAAGATACATATAACCATAACTCGATGCATCATCCGTAAAGGTTACGAAGTATTCATATCTACCTCTAGCCTGGCTAGACATGGGCCCACATACGTCACTATGAACTTGGGCTAACAGTTCGGTGGCGTGTTCACCTTTACCGCTAAAAGGTGATTTAGGCATTTTGTCTAATAAGCAAGATTCACAGACGTCATATGAATTTGGATCAAATCTGTCTAAGTACCCACTCTTCGAAAGTGTGGATATGCGAGTCTTGTTTATGTGTCCCAGACGACAGTGCCACATATAAGTTTCATCTTTATTACTCATTTTAAGCCTTTTGTTTGTTATATTATATGTTTGATATTGATTTATATTCAAAATATAAATACCATTATTTGCGATAGCTGTGCAAATTTCTATAACATTTTTATAAATAAAACACCTGTGTTTCTAAATATAAAAGTGTACCCACATTGGGTTAAAATAGATACAAAAATAATATTCCTAGTCAAACTAAGTACATAATAACAGTCTGTAAGTTCTAGTACATGCCCAGAGGGCAATTCCAAAACAAAAGTGCCAACGGCCAAAACGGCGACTGGTGCCCCATTTCCGACGCGTAGATCAATCTCCCCTGAGGCCAGTCTCCTGCTAATCCGCAGATCCTGCACATCAGTACATATGTGAGTACCACAACCAGAATCAAAAATCCAATTTTTAAAACTAGAAGTAGTCATGTTTATTTCAATAACAAACATACCTGTAGCCGGTGCCTTGCCCGCTTTAATCTCATTCTGGAGCGCATTGTACTCGCGGCAGTCACGCTTCCAGTGACCCTGCTAGCCGCACTGGAGGCATACATCCTGAGATTTGTCCTTAGGCTTCCCAAAAGCCTTTGACGATTTGGCCTTGCCCTTTCTCTTATGGTTTTTCTTCTTCACAGCTCCAGTCGCCTTGGGCCCAGCCCTCGGTGTCTGAGATGTTAAAGCAAAGTACGACTCGCGCTTATTGCCCTTGAGAAGCTCCTTCTCATATTCCTTGAGAATTGACAACAACTCTCCAAGAGTATCATCTTGGTTCATCAAGTTATAGTTTATAATGAACCCTCTCCAAGTGTCGGGGAAAAACTGCAAGATCATATCTATAGTAGTCTCAGCCTCTAAGACTATCCACATCTAAGTCAGCTCGTCAATGTCAGCTATCATCTGTGCCACATGGGACTCAACAGACATGCCTTCTGACATACGTGCACAGAAGAGCTTCTTCTGCAACTCATATCTCTGCGATCTTCGGTAAGATCGGTGAAGATCGTGCAACCTCGTTAACATGTTGTAGGGATCCAAGTCCCTGTTTTATCAACAGAAATACTGAGTCATAGCAGTAAGCATAATTGACTGAGCAGTAGAATTGTCATCGCTGTGAGTCTTCCAAAGCTCCAGCTCAAGTAACTGATCAGGTTTGGGTTTAGGCCCAAGAGGTGTCTGTATAGTATATAGCAGCCTCTCGGCTCCAAGGACTATCCTCAGATTCATTTCCCAATCGGTAAAGTTCATGCCCTTGAAGACATTTTCACCTATGATAATGTCTCGGACATTTCCCTTTCCTGTCATCTTGATTACGATAGTCCAACTATCTAATCAACGATATTTGGGTACAGTCTAACTATTACAAGAAAAATAACATTATATTAGTCCAACTAATAAAATAATTTTGACGAAATAATTTGAAAGCGTGTAAAGCTAAGTATCTGAACGAAATTGCAAATTCAATACTAGCCTCCCACTATTTTTCGGTGAGCCTCTAACCCTCTGTCGAGTACTCGGGAAACCCAGTTTCCTAGTGGGTTAGGATCCCGTTAAATAACATACAACCTTGACTTTGGCCAACAAGCTGTATGATATTTAACTAGGTAGATCTCGAAGTTTAATTAGATCTCATCCAATTCCTAGATCCGGTAGGTGGACATCCAAGTCCGAAACATATATACAATATATATGCCAATATATTTGCCTAACCTTTTTCCTCTGAATCAACTAAGCCTTGGCTTTGGCACAATAAGCTTAATGATTCCAGTTAAGCAGAACCCATTGACATGGAAAGCTTCGTAATCAATATCGATGGACAAGAAGTGATCTTGACTTTGGCCAACAAATCATAACTTGGACAAGACACAGATGTGGAAAAAGCCTTCATGATTGAAACACATCCGCAATTGACAAAGGTATTGACTTTGGCCAACAAACCAATGCCAATTTTGGATCTCAAGTAAGAATCACTCAACGAAAGGGAAAACGCTTAATATGTTTTGAGGGTTTTTCGCGTAAATTGGAAACCAATTTATTATCTTTGTTAAGGTCTCATCATACACCCTTAAGCATGCATTCTAAAAGCATAATAAGGCGCGGAAAGTAAATTAATAACGATATGCGGATGGATATTTAACAGATTGTTCCTAGAACAAATCACTCCATTTCCTCTCCCCGGCTAGCACTATTCTACTTCTACCCAATTGCATAATACAATAAGATAAATCTCATTACATTGAGGGGAATTAGGTGAGAATAGAATACAAAGAAACAATGAGAGATAAGGCTGGACACGCAGGTCCAATTTAATAAATTCCAAATTTACAACAATTTCTAAAATTGTCATTTCCTTCTAATATCCATCTGATATGCGTTATTCATTCGACACATCCATTTATTCATTCATAGCATGCAATTCAACCAATCTAATCCAATTAATTAGTCTTTGATTATGTGATCATCCAATGTTCAAACAACGATTTGATTTTGCGCGAGTCCAACTCGTTTGAGAATAAGTACTTAAAGTACGCATTCTTGAATTATATCGAACTACTCGTTAAATCTAATTTAATTCGTATTCAATACTAATTCATTTATTTAATTTCAAATTAAATAATTACACCTTTTAATGCGCTTTAATGACTTAGATTCCAAATCTAATCTTAATGGGTCTCAAAGCCCAACTAACATCCAATGTTTGTTTAATTAAAGTCCGATGGGCTTTCAATTGATTTCATAAGGCATGAGATTTGGTCAATGTGGGTCAAACCCAATTACCAAGCCCAATTAAGGAATCACTTTCATTTGCCATAAAAACCAATTTTGGCCTATAAGGCCCAATTAAACTTTTAAAGCCCATTTATTACATTTGGACTTAATGGAATGGTTTAGGCCCAATTTGGATCCAATCCAATTGGTCTAAACCAACTTGGCCCAACCAAGCCCATTATGCCTAAATATAACATTTCCAAGCCCAATTAACCAAATTTTAAAATTCCAAATTTTTTAATTTAATTAACCAAGTGTATTACATCAATTAATTAACTAAATCAATATTTCCAAAATATAATTTAACTAATTAATTATGTATCCTATTGTTCAACTAATGTCCAACATTCTTGAATCAAAAATCAAGTCCATTACATGCTAATAAGCTCTCAACCAAGGTAAGGAATTTTGTCCGAATTCATTTTTCAATCCTATTGAATTTTAAATCGACATATCCCAATCATTTCAAGTCATCCGATGATCTACGAAACAAAAAATACCAAGACTTATAGGGTAAAGTTACATTCGGCCAAGCCTATCCAAGGGCAAAAAATTGATCCAATCAATATTTCATGAAATTGATCCAATACAACCTCAATATATCAACATTCAAGCATACTCAATCAATCAATTTTATCAAATCATGCTCAAATTGATTTTACCCAATTTTTACCCTAATTCATTCCATGCTCATTTTGGCTCATAGATACCATTGTTGGGTTTCTAGGTTTATTTCCAAGATCAAATAAGCATAGAAATGTGAATGAATAACAACAAAGAGTGGCAGAATCACAATTACATTGATCGGTTTTTAGATGCGTCAAATGCCCATAAAATCCTTCAAGATTCGGCCAAGGTACCCTTCAAGAAATGGTGTCCAAGCTCTAAGCTTTTAATTGTTTCCAAGCTCTTGAATAGGTTTCCCTAACACCTTGTTATGATCCTTGATGAGTGCTAGCTCTTTGAAAATTAATGCAATAAAATTCTTCAAATTTTTCCCTTCAAAATTTGGTCAAGATGAAAGTAAATGGGAGAGGAAAAATGCTCACTGCATTCAGCAATGAGAGAGAGAAGTAAAGCTTTTTTGTTTTGTTTCAAAATCAATAATAAATCATATACCAAAAGTGAAGTTAGTATATGTCACTCAAGCCTTTCAATTTGGAGTGTAAAACAAGCTTCCACCAAACCCACCAAAAAACACATCAACCAAAAGTAACTAAATGTGACATGTGATGTGACATGTGGGCCCCACACGATTCCAAATGTGAGTGGGCCCACAAACACCCCCTGGCTCGGGTTCGCTAAATCCGAATTAACGAACTTCCGTCGCGACGTAATTAAATTGAATTTAATTAAATAATTATGCCTAGCAAAATTACTATTCACGCCGCTAACGAATTAATTCTAAATTAACTCGTTTGCCTAAATTAAAATTTAATTTTAATTCTGCGTCGAAATCTTATTTCGTTTAATATATCGAATATATTATTTAACGATTAATTCCAAATTAATCTTTTTCTCTATTCAAATAGTACTTTATCTAAGATAAAGTCTCTCCACAATTAATCCTAGATTAATTAAGCTCGAATCATACGTCATCGGTGTATCCTTGGGAAGTGACCCAAGAGATCCCTGGATATGTTGGCAGTAAATCCGGTCGTTGGACTATCCGAACATGTACGTACCTCGTACTACGTTTTTACCGATTTACGAGATAAGGTTGGCTTCTAGTAAAGCGTCATGCCTACCTAATTCTCCAGAAATATTCTTAATGGAATATACGATCTATATCAGGCGTAGTATACCATAGTATTGCATATTGCAATCCAGTATCAGATGTCACGTGCAAGGCCTGGGGCTGGAATATTGTATGCTCGTACGAAGCACATATCAGATATCAAGCAACTAGTCTCTTTGAATCGGATAATCATGACCTTATCATATTATCCCGATGGTTGCAACATAATAGAGAACTAGTTCTGAATCCATGCATGATCATCATCTCCATATGTCTGAAGTGATACTTCCGTCTTGACATCACATCCAATACACTACGATTCTCAATAAACCCAGAAGAAGTGTACGCAGAACCTGTTAAAGTTCTGGACGATCAAAACCAAAGTGTATCGATTGTCGTAAGTACTAACGATGCAAGTCTCAGGTTAAGACCAAATACACCTACCCTGAAGCGAACTCCCAAAGACACATATATATACTACCAATGGGATTCTGCGGGGTCTATCCAGAGCGAAGCTGTTTTCCGTACCATCAGTAAAACACAACCTCCTATCGCACTTGCATAAGTATCCAATACTTAAATATATGAGAACTATGTCGTTATGCCCTCACAACGCGCACAAGTGCAATACTAGCCTATTCCGCATTATCGTTGTCCAATCTCGATAATACTACGACTATGGATATTTAATGATTAAACTTTTATGGATTGATACTGTCTCATATCATCTCAATCTGGAACTAATCATTAGGACTTCTACCATTTATATATCAAGTAAATAAATACAAAACGGTAAAAGACAATTTCATTACTACATAGTTAATTTTGTACAAAAACACAATGTCCTTTACAAACAGTGGCGCTATGGGTCATAATTGTCCAACAGTGGGCGCCACTTTTGAATTCAAAATTCAAACGGTTTCTACGAATGTTTGTCGTGGCTCGGATCTGTTAAATCCGATTAAATGAATTTTCGTGCTAAATAATTAAATCCAATTTAATTAAATAACGACGCCTCTTAAATATATTACGAATGCCATTTACGAATTAATTCTAAATTAATCTGTTCGCATGTATTAAAGTTCGACTTTAATTTCGTATTGAAATCTAATTCCAATTAATATAGCTGATATATTAATTTTACCCCATATCAATAAATTAAATAGAAAAATCAAACTTAACTATTAAATTTATTTTACCGATTAATTCCAAATAATCGCGCTCTCTCTCTTCCGAACACATTTAATCCCAAATTAAATAATGCCTCCATTAATCAAAGATTAATTTTCTCTCTCTTAATTAATCTCAGATTAATTCTAATTTAAGTCAACTGTCATCGGTGAATCTTTGGGAAGTGACCCAAGAGACCTTTGGATATGTTGGCAGTAAATCCGGTTATCGGACTATCCGGTTAACTACGTACCTCGTACTGCATGCTAACCGATTTACAAGACATGGTTGGCTTATAGCAAAGCACCGTGCCTACCCAATTCTCCAGAAATATTCTTACTGGAATATACAATCTTTTTCAGGCGTAGAATACGTAGTATTTCGTATAGCGATCCAGTATCAGATGTCACATTCAAGGCCTAGGGCTGAAGTAGTGTCTGTCCTGTACGAAGCATATATCGGATCACAAGCAACTAGTCTCTTTAATCGGATAATCATGACGTTGTCACATTATCCTGATGGTTGCAACACATTAGACTACCAGTTCTGTATCTCTGCGTGATCATCATCTTCATATGACTGAAGTGATACTTCCATCTTGAAATCACATCTAATACTCTAAGATTCTCAATAAGCCCAGAAAAGACGTACACAAAACCTGTTAAAGTAACGGACGACCAAAACTAAAGCGTAATGATTGTCGCAAGTATTAGCGATGCAAGTCTCAGGTTAAGACCAAATACATCTACCCTGAATCGGATTCCCATAGACACATTGTCATACAACCAATGGGATTCTGTGGGGTATATCCAGAGCGAAGTTGTTTCCGTACCATCGGTAAACCCAAACCTCCTATCACACTTTCATAAGTATCAAATACTTAAATATATGAGAACTATGTCGTTATGCTCCCACAACACGCACAAGTGCAATACTAGTCTATTCCGTATTATCGATGTCCAGTTTCGATAATACTACGACTATGGATATTTAATGATTAAACCTTAGTGGATTGATATTGTCTCATATCTTATAATCCGGAACTAATCATAATGACTTCTATCATTTATATATTCAAGTAATCTAATTACAAATGATAAAAGAGCAGTTTCTTTTGTCACACAGTTAATTTGTACAATAAAACCATGTTCTGTATAAATAGTGATGCTATGGGTCATAATTGTCCAACATATGGAGGCTTAGAAAAAGTAAAGCAAATGGAAAAAATTAGACTTTAAATATCTAGGTAATGTGGCCGAAAATTAGGAACAAATATCTAATAGATTTTTATAATTTTAAAGAATATAAAATCAATTTAATAACCTTTTCCTTAAATGTAAAGTCAACAATTTACACTTGTAATCATTTTTTAACTTTATCATCATGTAAGAAATTTATATTTTAATTATTTAACAATTAAATAAATAATTAATTAATTGAATATAAATATCTCAAATATATGTATTATATTTACTTCAAATATCTCAAATACATATATTAATTATATATGTCAAATATCATAATTTGACAATTAATTAATATGTATTTAATAATATCATATATTAAATACAAACACACATTAATTAGGAAATGACGGTTCGGTCTCTTTGCATGTATCTTTCGTTTAACCGTTAAACGATTTATAAATAATCATTATTATTCATAAAAGTCACCCTAGTGTACTACGAGTATATTTCATTAGTGAAACTCTCTAGATTCAGGCATATCTGTCATGAAATCCAATTTCAAGTCCATAATTCACCTACATGTAAATTATGACGACCATAGATAAACTCGCTAAATCATACAGGTCAAGGTCATTGCATATGTTTAATTCCTCCGTCACATGTATCTGGATATATCCCAGAGATATATATGTAAAAGTCAAATCTCTATAAGGATAATCTCATCAACGTCTCTATTAGCAATCTCTAAAAGAACACTTAGAACTCACTTCTAAAGTGTACCACGGGCTCATGGTTTTTATCTGATTGCTAATCATATCTGGAATACCTATGCTTTGTACACATAATTGATGGACCATATCTAGACACATACAAGACACCATGAGGATCTGTCCACACCTAACAAGCAGGCGGAGGTCTGACCGTAATAGGTCAGTGACGTGACTGTCATCTAAGTGTGGAAGATGTCTCATGTGCCGATAGTAGTATCTCAAGTCGAAGAATCACTTATGCTACTCAACCCGAGAAGATTCTTATTAACGTTGGTGTACCATCCATTAAAAATTTAGGGTGAGTCGTTCAGTGCTTATCCACTATAAATACCTACACGTCTAAACGAGTCTCCAAGACTCATGGTTTATTGAGAAACCATTGGAATCCAATATTCCAATATACGATATGTACCAGTCTCTACGGGTTTACTTTACTGACCAAGTAGTATAAACTTTGACCAGGAACTGTCTAAAAATGACAACGTCATGATTCAACTCAATGTTAGTTGCGATGCTAAGGTAATTATGCCTTTACCATATATGGAGATATATTATATTATAGAAACTTCTTATTTTATTTATAATAAAATGTTTACAAAAGTATTTACAAGGAAATACAACAGGGAATTGGCGCTCTGAGCACCAACCCTAACAGGTTGATGGAACAATTTTTTTTGAAGTTAATATAAAGATGTTGAAGTTAAAAATTAAAGGTTTAGCAATTTTGGCATCTCATGACTTGTACAATCCGAGAGCTTAAGAACTAGAGATAGAGAGAAGAAATTGATCAATTACCCGACCATTTTAGAGAATTATACCAGGCTTATTCGGACCCCGAGGTGTTTCATCTTTATAATAATCCTCCCATTTGTAGTTCGGGTCGGCCTTGACCCTAAGCAGTAATAAAAATATCCATATTTCTTCCGTGAATGTAGGTTAAAGCCACTTTCCGCCGAACCATGCAAATATTTACCTTTGTGATTTATATGTCTTTTGTCAAGTTGGTGTGATTCCCATTAAATAAATAAATTCATCGTTAAAAGAAATTTGTTCGGAGGCTGAATTCCCTATTTATCTTTGAAACTAAAATAGCAGCAAGTGCCAGGAACTTGAAGGCACTGAATTTCTTTTTAGTCCCCTTCAATTTTTTCTTCCTCTCGTGGAAGACTTTCTCTTTGAGCCGAGGCTCAACCTCAATACACTTGGTGGTGTTGTTTTTTCTTCCCCTCATATTCGAGGTTTTTTTAGATCTGTCTCTAGTCTTTCCTGAGGATTAGTATTGTCTTTGGAAGAGGCTCTTAATGGATTCTGAAGAGTTAGTAAAGCTCTGTAATGAACTGTCTTTGCAGGAGGAAGGGGAAATTAAACTTCCCGATAAGATACAGAGTGAAGGTAGAGAACTCCTGGGAGTATGCTGATAGGCAAGATTCTGTCAACCAAACTTGTTAATAGAGAAGCTTTTAAGGCGACTATCCAACTGGCCTGGAGAACAACAAAGGAAATGAAAATTGAAGCGCTGGGTCAGAATAAGTTCCTATTCAGATTCGGCTGTGAAAGGGATCAGAGAAGAATTTTAGTTACAGGACCATGGCACTTTGAGAATTCTTTGCTGGTTCTAACAGCTCTCACGGGGATGGGGGAGATAGCGAAGTAGAAATTTGAAGAAACACAGTTCTAGATTCAGCTCCATAACATACCAGTGGTGTGTTTAAACGATAATGCTGCTATATTTCTGGGCAATCAGATAGGGGAGGTCCGGGAGGTAGATCTGGCTCAAAGAGCTCAAGCAGGGGGCAGGTTTATAAGAATTCGTGCGATGATTAAAGTGGAGAAACCATTAATAAGGTTTATCAAGCTAGCACATAGGGAAGACGGAGACCAAGTTACTATTCCGGTTCTTTATGAGAAACTACCAGAATTTTGTTTCTTCTGTGGTATTATAGGACATGGGTATAGGGAATGTGAGCAGTGTTTTGCTGAAGATCTGGGGAGCCAGCCACAACTTTTGAAATTTAAGTTTGGCACATGGATGAGAGCGAGTGTCTCTGGAGATTGGAATAGAAGTCGCAGGGGCAAAAAAGAGGGTCCTCCCGTCTCAGGGATGGCAACACAGAAAGAGAACAAGGACTATGATTCAGTTCTGGGGGAGGTAGAACCAATAAAAACCAGCTCAGGGATATCTTTTGGTGGAGCGGTGAACGCCTTGCCTGGAAGAGGGGGAGGTCCCGATAATCTTTCTCCTCTATGAGTGAGCAATCACAATAGCTGGAATACATTGGAGATAACAAAAACGATGGACGGAGATCCTGGGCAAGAAGGAGGCAGCATACCTAGTCGGTCTCCTATACCTAGAGAGATGAGCCCTATGCTGGTAGATAGGATTACGGGTACTTTTTCGGAAGTTAGAGAGGAACGTGGCATGGGGAAGAACAACCCAATAGGAGGGAATAAATGAGTGAATTTTGAATCAGATGGGGTGGAGGCTATTAGCGCAGGTTTAGTATTGGGAAAAGAATCAATGTGTCTGAGGTGACAGCTAAGGGAAACACTATGCAGACTAGTAAAGGGAAAGAAATTTATGGGCCTTTAGTGGGAAAGCCCAAGGGCCACAAGAGCGGTAATAAGAAGTGGAAGTTGAGGGCAAGGTGCAGCCCAATGCCAAAAAACTCAGTAACAATAAAAAATCTTCTTACCAAGAGAGCTATAGAGTTTGATGAGGATGCTGAAGTCAGAGGGAGCTCGAAAAAGTAAGACTGGAAATTGGTGGGACTGGACAACAACAAGAAGACTTTCAAACTTTTGAAGTATTGAAGCCTGTTGTCAAGGATTTTAGCGATGAAAAAGAGAATAGAAAGCAGTTTGGGTCTGAAACCATTCTGATATCGGCGGGGGCTGAGGAGCAGCCCCGCCGGATGCAATGAATGTTTTATGGTGGAATGCTCGGGGATTGGGGAATGACCGAGCATTCTGTGCTCTTAAGGAGATTCTCCGTGTAAATAGACCAAAAATTATTTTTATTTGTGAGACAAAACTATCAGTCCATTGTATGGAGGGTGTGAAGCAAAAAGTTTCCTTTGAGAATGGAATTGAGGTGGGAAGTCGAGGGAAAAGTGGTGGTATGGCGCTATTATGGAGAAATGAAATTGACTTAAGAGTAATGTCTTACAGTAACCATCATATCAATGCAATAATTGCTATAGAGGGGGGCCAGAATGGAGATTCACCGGAGTTTACGAGCATCCAGAAGCAACTCAGAAACACCATCATGGACTTTATTGAAGAGGCTGAAGACGATGTTTGATCTACCATGGATTTGTGGGGGAGATTTTAATGAGATTATAGATAATGAGGAAAAAAAAAAAGAGGGAGAGATAGAAACCTACAGGGCATGGAGGACTTCTGTCAAACACTAGGTGAGTGTGACTTGGAGGATCTGGGCGGTGTGGGTTACCCCTATACCTGGTCAAATCATTTTTTGGGTGTGGATCTCATAGAAGAAAAGCTTGATAGATTCTTAGCAAACAAATTGTGGCAGAAGATGAATTTTTTACTTACAGTTAAACATCTTAATAATTGGACGTCGGATCATTGCCCGATTGTTCTTGAGGTTGTCGAGAAGTCATGGCAGAGCTTGGTCAGTAAACAGGCTCCTAGAAGGAAACGTTTTTTCTATGAAGATATCTGGAGCAGATATGAGGAATGTGGAACAATTGTAAAGGAATGTTGGGAAAGTGAGAATGGCAGTAATGTCCATAGTGCGGGAGTAGTTGATCTTTTCCTTAGGCAAATTGAGAGGGTCCAAATTAAGCTTAAGATTTGGAGCTGCAAGGAATTTAACAAGAAACATCGTAGAATGAGGGACCTGAGTGAGAGGTTGGAGAAGTTAAGGGAAGAGGGTGATCAGTATAAGGATGGACAACTGATTTTGGATTTGGAGAAGCAGATCGATCATTACCTTTTAGAGCAGGAAACATTTTGGAGACAAAGGGCTAGAATTGATTGGCTAAAAGAGGGTGATAAAAATACTAAATTATTCCATGCTAGAGCCTCTGAGAGGAGACGGAAAAATGAAATTAAGGGGATCTTTGATGAGAGAGGGATATGGGTTATGGAGGTCGAAGAAATAGAGGTAGTAACTAATGGATATTTTGCAAAGCTCTTCAAAACTTCCAAACCTTCCAACTATCACATAGATAATGCCCTTCATGGTATCCAGAGAAAGATTTCAGCTAACCAACTAGAGCTACTTGATGCTCCTTTCTCAGCAGGGGATGTTGAAGCAGCTCTCAAAGGCATGTATCCAACCAAAGCTCCAGGGCCTGATGGATTCCCAGCTATGTTTTACCAAAAACACTGGCAAGCTGTTGGTCCCCAGGTTACTAGACTATGTCTTGGGGTTCTTAATGACAATGTAAGTCTGGCAGCCTTAAACCATACCCTTATTGTTCTCATTCCAAAGATGAGATACATTTCATAGTATAGACCCATTAGCCTATCAAATGTGGTCTATAGGATTATTGCTAAAGCTGTTGCCAATCGAATGAAACCAGTCCTTAATAGCATTGTATCAGAAAACCAAAGTGCCTCTGTCCCTCATAGATTGATTTCTTATTGTGGGTTTTGAAGGTCTCCATTCTTTGAAGAAAAGGAAGGCATGAAAAATAGGGGGGTAGCTCTTAAGATGGATATTAGTAAGGCATATGACAGGATGGAGTGGAAATTCATAGATCGAATGTTAGACAGATTGGGTTTTTCTGAACATTGGAGGTGTCTTATTCAAAATTGCATAAGTACCACCAGCTACTCGGTCCTCATTAATAGGGAAATTAAAGGGAAATCGTTCCAAAGAGAGGTCTAAGACAAGGATGTCCATTATCCTCTTATCTTTTTATCCTGTGTGCGGAAGCGTTATCCTCACTTCTTCATCTGGCAGAAAGAGAGAAAAAGATCACTGGTATTAAAATAGGGAATATGGCTATTTCTCACCTCTTTTTTGCAGATGATAGCCTTCTCTTTGTGGAAGCCAAAGCGAAAGAATGTGAATATCTCAAAAAGATGCTGGATTGCTATGCTGCGGCTTCAGGTCAAGCTATCAACTATGAGAAATCTGCCCTTATTTTTAGCCCAAATACCGATGGAACATTGAGGGAAGAAATCAAAATGATTTTTAATCTCAGAAAAATTACTTGCCATGACAGCTACCTGGGTTTACCGGCAATGGTGGGCAGAAATAAGAAACAGCTCTTTAGGGACATGTAGAGGAATATTAGTAACAAGCTTAAACAGTGGCAATCAAGACTGTTTTCTAGTGGTGGTAAAGAGGTGTTGCTCAAAGCTATAGCCCAAGCTATCCCAACCTATTCCATGAGTGTGTTCAAGCTACCTGTGGGTTTTTGTGAAGACATTCAAAAGCTTATGAATGCTTTCTGGTGGGGGACAATTGATTCAAAGAAGAAAATCCATTGGACGAGCTGGAAAAGATTGTGTAAGTCAAAGAGGGATGGTGGCATGTGATTTAGAGATCTTAGTATTTTTAATCAAGCAATGCTTGCTAAACAAGGATGGCGAGTCTTGCAGAATCCAAACTCCCTAGCTGCTCGGGTTTTCAAAGCTAGATATTACAAGAAGAGTAGTTTCCTGGATGCTACCATAGGGGCCAATCCATCCTTTGTATGGAGAAGTTTGTTATGGGGTAGAAAAATTCTGAGAAAAGGAACTAGATGGAGAATAGGAAATGGACAATCTGCTTTGGTTTACAACAGTAACTGGATCCCGAGACCGTATTCTTTTCGACCAACTTCAGTTCCATCTCTCCCACAGGATGCAAAAGTTGCTACTTTATTGACAACAGATAACAGGTGGAATATGAGCCTCTTGAGGGATCATTTTTTGGCTATGGACGTGGAGGCAATCACTAAGATTCTTTGCCAAGTAAGAGTACAGATGATACACTTTGTTGGCACTTTGAAAAGAGGGGTATTTTTACAGTCAAGAGTGCTTATCATTTGGGAGTGCAGTTGATGGAATTGGTGGAAGCGACGACTTCGAATGAGAATTCTGGCTTCTGGAACAAAATGTGGGGCTTGGATGTGCCAGGAAAAATCAAGGTTTTATATGGAGAGCATGTTTGGACCTTTTACCATCTGCTTCAAAACTTAAGATGAGGCAGATTGATGTCCAAAGCCTCTGCCCAAGATGCTTAAAGGAGGAAGATACTGCTTGTCATGCAATCTTTAGATGTAAAACATCTAAGGCCTGTTGGAGCAAAACGAGTATCTACGAGATTTTAATAAGCTTTCAAGGAGAGGATATTGAGGATTGCTTGAGGTTGTGTTGGAGTTCTTTATCAAAGAATGAGATGAACTTTGTTGTGAATCTAATGTGGGGTTGTTGGGGAGCTCGAAACCAGTTCATTTTTCAAAATGTCAATATCGCACCAGACAGATTGTTTTATAATGCAGAAGCCCTTCTTTGTTCTTTTGATAGGGTATGTCGGCCGGTTGAGTTCCTTGATAATAACAAGCCTATCTTAGATTATCAAAAGGCTTTTCAGCCTGTAAATCGCTGCTATAGAGCTCAGGTTGATGGATCCTTAAAAATTGAGGCACACCAAGGTGGTGTAGGGGTGATAATAAAAGATAATGATGGTTTGGTGAAGTTGGTTGCAGTGCAGGAAAGTTCGAATAGCTTTGATATTGAACAGGTTGAAGCTGAAGCCATTTTGTTAGGGATTAACCTAGCAGTGGAGGCCAATACTTTGCCTATAATTATTGAATCGGATGCTTTGAATGTAGTTAATTTAATTCTTGGCAAATCGAATACTACCAAAGAAATTGCTTGGGTTATTAGAGATATCCAGGAAGTGATTGCTAGTTCGAACCAGATATTAGTTCAGTTTAGACCCAGAGTCTGTATCGCAATTACGCATAGTCTAGCTAGTCTTGCTTTTTCAAGCAAATTTTGTGACACTTGGAAGGAAATCTTCCCTCCTTTTGTAATTTCTCTTTTATAATCTATGAATGAATTCATTTTCAAAAAAAAAAAAAAAAAAAAAAATAGCAGCAAGTGATGTACAAATTAAAGTAAGGAAAATGACACCTAAATCCCTCCCAAATGCAAATTCAAAAATGTGGGTCATTGTTGTACTGTTAATAAATTCAGTTAGATTAAACCCTTAATTAATTTTGACTTACAAAAATTCCAACTTTAACACTTAAATTTAATAAACAATTTAAGTAAATTTTTAATAACATAAATAATAAAAATATATAATTACAGTGGAAATTCAAATAAATAATTTTTTTTTTTTGTTAACATAATATAATTTTGAATTAATATTTTATAATTACTATTTTTAACAGTTAATAGAATAGTTATATTTAAATATTAACCATTTCTAATTAATGAAATTAAAATATCAAATTTAATAATGATATTTCAATAAAAATATTTGAACTCAAAAATATTTTCATTTTCAGCATAAAAAAATAACTACTTAAAAATTTACAAATTTTATGTGTATGCAATATGGACTAAGTTTATTTATTTACAAATTTAATGTATCATTATATCATTTTGAAATACAAATTTTTTTTTTTTTTTTTTTTTTTTTTTGAAATTTTAATCCTTACTATTTTATGGGGGTATTGAAATCTTTTTCCAAAGTCAAAATCAGTCAAACGTTACATCTAATGGATTGCTAACGGTAGATACTAAAATTGATATTTTTGAATTTGTAGGGATCAAAATATCATGACATTAATTTAAAGAGTGAATGGGTGTCATTATTCCTTTAAATTAGTATAGACCAAAAAAAAAAGGTTGGGGTGGGTATAGATATAAGATAGATAGATACTTGCCGTTATAGTAAATAGTGACGTACTTCCTTGCCTGTTTTTGGTAAATGATACAGTAGCGTAAAAAAAATCTGAAATACCAATAGAGTTCAGGATTTTATATTATTTAATATACGATTTGAGATAATTTTTTATTTTGATTAAAATATTTTTAAGAATTGAGATAATTTTTTCATAATTTCAAACTTTTTATCTTAAAAATTAGAAATCATTTGATTTGCGGTTTAGAAAAAATTCTTCCCGAAGATTCCAACACTAGCTCCAGCCAATACCCAAAAGCAATCCACAGAATTATAGAATAGAATTTGTTTGTTTAATTCAATTTTTTTGTTGTATCGGATTGCATGTCGCCATGTCCTACACTTCTCATTCAAGATTCAAAAGAAAAAGGAAAATCAAACCTACAAATAAATTAGAGAAGTTTGTTGCTTGAAGGAACATAGGTGAGGCGATTATTAATCAAATTTAGACGGTTGTGTAAGATTTTATCTTAATATAAAATCGTATAAAAATTTAAGTGTATTATGAAATTATTATTAATTTTTATGTTAAAAAAATTTCTTAATTAATTAATTAATTATAATATAAAATTATTTAAATTATTATTGCTTTAGTAAATATTTATTTTGATATTTTATATTCTAATTAAATAATATTTTTTTTAAAAACATCTACAATTTAATAAAACCTCAGTAAATTTTTCGTTTAACATTTTTTTAAAAAAAAACTTGAACCACCAACACCGGAGAGGAGGAGTTTTCGTGAGCATATACAAAACACAGTAGAGAAATTTATGGCATTTTGAAATCGTACAGTTAGATCATTCATTTAAGACTTAAGAGGTTACATAATTGAAACTCTAGAAAGAGAGATAAAAGACATTGAGATTGTTCTAGTTCTAGCTTTAATCCCTACAAGAAAAAACGAAAGGGCTCAAGCTTCAAACTTGGAAACCCGAAAAAAAGAAAACAAAAACAAACCCAAAAAAAAAAAAGGAAAATTATTTCACAAACATTCACAATTCACATTTGCATTTTCAAAATTCCCACAACAAACCTTCTTGGAAATTATTTACAAAAACACTATTTTCTGGCGGCAACACTCCAAGCTGATGATCAGATGCAGACCCATACCCATACCCATACCCATACCCATTATTACTACAATCTTCAACGCTTTGAAACCAAGGCGGTGTGTACATCCACCCGTCTACCGAGTCAACAAACACAAACTCTTTTCTCAACTCGGCAGAGTTGTAATCAGAACTCGTCTCCAAACTCGGCAACTCAACAATCTCACTCAATTCTTCTGACCCAGTTGACATATCCATGGCAGAAACCATAGATGAAGTGGAATCAAAATTCTCCATCTGAGCTGCCTTAGCAGCAGCGGCTTGAACGTCACGTGGGGCGAGAGAGACAGGACGGGGAAGTGAGTCGGCGAGTTCGGGGAAATTGAGAATGGCTGAGTTTCCCTTGATGCTCAAAGCGGCCACGTCATGCGCACGTCCAGCCATTTCGGCTGTAGGGAAAGTACCGAGCCAGATACGCGATTTTTTGCGGGGCTCACGGATTTCGGAGACCCATTTGCCCCAGTTTCTCATCCGGACGCCCCGATAAACCGGGTGCTTGTTTGAGTGATCTCTCATTCTTTTGATCTTTTTGGAATCTTGGGGGGTCTGGTTGTTATTTTCTTGGACGTTTATTTTCTTCAAAAGTGAGTTTCGTGAAGTGGGTGAAGCTTGCGGTTCCCTCATTTTGTTGATGAAACTGAATATAAGATAGTGATTATTTGGATCATGCTCATAAAACCAAAACAAGTGAGTAAAATGAAAAGAACGAAGGAAGCTTGAGGCAAAGTGAAAGTGGTTGTTAGGAAGCAAAATAGAGAAAAGAGATGGGCAGTGTAAACAAAGTGCCTGTTTTTTGTGTTATGTGAAAGGATTGATGAGTTGATATAAAAATAAAAAAATATATGTTCAATTCAATGCAGATATGTACGTCATCACTTAGCAAGAGAGGAAGGGGGAGTGAGGGGAAGCATGCAGCTTTGAGAGCTAAGCCATATTGAGTTTTGAGTTTCTAATTTCTTGCTCTCTCTCTCAGTATTTGCCATTGAACCGTTTAGGACTTATAAAGCATTGATAAGGACCCACAAAGGAAATGGATCACCCTAATCAATCAATTTCACCTCAGTTTTGAGTTTTGAGTTTTGAGTTCAGGTTTTTTATTTTATTTTATTTTTTTACGTTTGCGTTTATAATAATAAATGATTTTTTATCTAATATAATTATCAAATCACAATCAAAGTTCCATGATCGATTCTATCCATAATGGTGTCCCTCCTCTCTAGAACCACGCAAACTGGCCTCCATTAATATACACTATTTCTACAACTTTACCTGATGATCTTTTAATTCACCAGTTTCCCCCCATTTTGGAATGTTCATTTTATCCCATTATGTTCTTATTTCTTACATTGATCTTCATTTGGCAATTTGTGTATTATATAGAATGAGGAAGCTGTTGGTTAAATACTTTAGATCTAATAGGGATAAATATGTAATTTTATATTTTGTATTGATTAATAAAATTTAATAATTTATTTATAAGTATTGTCCATAAGCAATTTTGACTACTTGTAAAATAAAGTCATTAGAATGATGATTAAAGAAATTAAATTAAGTTTAATTTATGAGATCTGATCATTCTTAAATATTCTCGATCGTGAAATTATCAAGATGATAGCAAATCCCAGTCTGGATACCTGTTTACTATGTTTAGAGGTGCAGTAACCTGGAAGAATTCTAAACAAACTACTATAGTAGACTCAACAGCGGAAGCCCTGCTTCAGAAGCAGCTAAAGAAGTAGTTTGGATAAAAAAGTTTATCACAGATTTAGGTGTTGTTCCTGACAGTAACAATGCGATTGTAAGAATTGTGACAACACCGAAGCCATAGCACAGGCTAAAGAACCAAGTTCTCATTATAAATCCAAACATGTTCTTAGACGATATCACCTGATTAGAAAGATAATCCAAAGAGGTAATGTGAAAATAGAGAAGACTCCTACTAAAGATAACTTAGCAGATTCTCTTACTAAAGCACTAACTCAACAGAAGCATGATAGACACGCTGAATTGTTTGGTGTAAAATATCATAGAGATTAGCTCTAGTGCAAGTGGGAGATTGTTGGTTAAATGCCCTAGATCCAATATGGACAAAATATTTAATTTTATATTATTGCATTGATTAATAAAATTTGGCAGTTTATTTATAAGTATTGTCCATAAGCAATTTTGACTACTTATAAAATAAAGTCCTTAGAATGACGATTAATGAAATTAAATTACGTTTAATATATGAGATCTGGTCATTCTTAAATGTTTTCAATCGTAGAATTATCAATACAGGACATTGATAGATCCAGTTTAGATCGACATATGTATGTCTACTTTCTTATCGAAGGAAGGTAGCTGATCTCATAAATTACTAGTGAAGATGTTCACTTAGTCTAATAGATGGATGCTTGTTGGAGAATAAGTGCATCGAATTGACCAGCTTGAGAACCCAAATGGAGTATTATCCACATGTCTATGAGATTTCTTTTTGTAACGATAGTATGAATGATCCTTAGACTTAAGATCTCCATGGTATCTTGTATGTGGATTATATATGCTTTGATATTACATCTTCGTATGATTAGGCAATATGAAAAGCGTACGGAGATAGTGATTGATCAATAAATGATTCGTCGCTCTAAATAACATAGAGTCGATATCCCAATAGGCACGATTTAACATAAGTGATAATATAAGTCCTTGGCCATGGCGAGTTTTGAAAGGAGTTTCTGAAACTCTCAATATATATATTATCAGCTTAAGTCAATGTTCTAATAGTCATGATTAATTTGAGATTAATTACGGAGATATTTTATCTGGGATAAAATATTATATAAGAGAGAGAACGATTAATTTGGAATTAATCGATAAAATAATATATTCGATATATTATACGAAATTAGATTTCGACACGGAATTAAATTTAGAATTTAATTCAGGCGAACGAATTAATTTAGAATTAATTCGCTAGCGACGTGAATAGTAATTTTATTAGGCATAATTATTTAATTAATTTTGATTTAATTACGTCGCAACGAAAAATTCGTTAATTCAGAATTAGCGAATCCGAGCCCGGCAGTGTTTGCTGGTCCACTCGCATTTCGAATCAAGTGGGGCCCACAAGTCACATCTAGCGTCAAATCACTAGTCATTCAAGTGATGGATGTCTTGTCACTTTACGTGATGTGATGTCTAGTCACTTTTGAGTGATGTGAATAGTTGATGGTGGTTGTTGAATGCATTTAATGTCATTTTTCCCTCACTTTTGCTTTTTGAGATTTTGATATATGTTTCATTAGGTTTTAGAAACAAAAACAACACAACACAACTCATCTCTCTCTCTCTCCCTCTCCAATTTCGGCCTTGGGCCATTTTCTTCTCTCTCAAAATCCTTCAAAGCCGAGAGCAAGAAGAAAAACAAGGAAGATTTATGGCAAATTTTTCCTAGTGCTAGCATACCAAAGAGTCATCCAAAGGTGATAGGGAAACAAACCCTTAAGCATGGAATCACCATTTACAAAGCTTGGAGCTTGGAGCATACAAATGGAGATGACCGAAAACAATGGGGTGGCCGAGAGCTTTAATGGTGAAGAAATTTTTTGTTATTCCTCGCATCGCAAAAGCCGATCAAAGTGAGTATTCCGCTACTTTAACTTTGATGTATTCACTTAATTTCTTACTTAATTAGATCTTAGAAAACCTAGTAAACCCAACAATGGTATCAGAGCCATGTTTAAGCATGAAATTGATTTAGGGTAAAATTGAGTAAAATTGATTTGAGCATGTTTGGATGAAATTGATTGTTTGAGTATGCTTGAATGATGATAACTTAGAGTTATTTGTGATCAATTTGATGAAAATTGAATTGGATCAAATTTCCCCAAATATTTTGGCTTAGCCGAAACATGTGTGCCGTAAATGTCAGGGTGATTTTTGTTCTTTGAATCATTGGATGAGTTTGAATGACTTGGGAAATGTTGATTTAGGATTTAATTGGATTGAAATCGAAATCAGACATAAAAACCCCAAATTACCGTGACCACTTTAGCATGGAAATGAATTGATTTTTGATTCAATAATGTTGGACATGTGTTGATGATGATTAGCATGATTAATTGAGTAAATTGGTATTTTGGAAATGTTAATTTGGTTAATTAATTATGGAAATACACTTTGATTAATTTAATTGTGAAATTTGGGATTTTGTAATTTAATTAATTGGGCTAAATTTGGAATTGGGCTTTTAAAGTTGTATTTGAGCTTAATGGGCTTGGTTGTGCCAAGTTTGGTTTAGGTAAATTGGTTGGATCCAATTGGACCTAAAACCATTTCCATAAAATCCAAATATAATTAAATGGACCTTTAAGATTTTAATTGGGCCTAATGGGCCTAAATTGATTTTTGGCAAAAGGGTGATTCCTAATTGGGCTTTGGTATTTGGGTTTGACCCATATTGACCAAAGTCCATGCCTTATAAATTAATTGAAAGCCCATTAGACTTTAATTAAATTGACATTGGATGTTAATTGGGCTTTGAGACCCGTAATGATTAGATTTAGAATCTAAGTAGCTAAAGGCTCATTATAAAGTGTAATTATTTAATTTAGAATTAAATATAGAATTAGTATTAAATACAAATTAAATTGGATTTGATGTTGTAGTTTAATATAATTCGAGAATTCGTACTTTGAGTACTTATTCTTAAAACGAGTCGGACTCGCGCAAAATCAAATCGTTGTTTGAACATTGGATGGTCATTAATTTTCATATTAATTAATTGGATTAGATTGATTGATAACATGCTTTGTGTGAATATATGGATGTGATGTATGAATAATATATATCAGATGGATATTAGATGGGTGAGGGTAATTTTAGAAATTGTATTAATAAATTTAGAATTTATTAAATTGGACCTGCGTGTCCAGCTTATTACCTATTGACTCTTTGTATTTCTCTTCTCACCTATTCCCCTCAATGTAAACGAGGTTTCTTTAGAAGTGTTATGTAATGGCATAGAAGTAAGAATCGTGTTAGCGGGAGAGAGGAAGGGAGAGATTTATTCTATGGACAAAATGTTTTAAATATACATCCGCATATCATTATTTAATTTATTTAACGCGCTTTATTATGCTTTTAGAATGCATGCTTAAAGGTGTATGATGAGACCTTAACAAAGATAATTAATTGGTTGCCAATTACACGAAAAGCCCTCAATAAATATTAAGCGCTTTCCTTTCATTGAGTCATTCTCTCTCAAGATCCAAGATTGGCACTGGTTTGTTGGCCAAAGTCAAGACCTTTGTCCATCGCGGATGTGTTTGAATCATGAAGGCTTTGTTGCATATTGTATCTCTTGTCCAAGTTGTGATTTATTGGCCAAAGTCAAGATCACTTCTTGTCCATCGACATCGATTACGAAGCCTTCCAAAATCAATGGGTCACGCTTAACTAGAATCATTAAGCTTGTTGTGCCAAAGCCAAGGCTTAGTTGATTTAGAGGAAAAAGGTTAGGAAAATATATTGGATATATTGGCATATATTAGATATATGTTTCGGACTTGGATGTCCACCTACTGGATCTAGGAATTGGATGATATCCAATTGATCTTAGAGATCTACCTAGCTAAGTATCATACAATTTGTTGGCCAAAGTCAAGATTGTGTGTTATTTAACGGGATCCTAGCCCACTAGGAAACTAGGTTTCCCGAGTACTCAACAGAGGGTTAGAGGCTCGCCGAAAAATAGTGGGAGGCAAGTATTAAATTTACAATTTCGTTTAGATACTTGCCAAAACGCGCTCATTTCATTTTTCGTCATTATTTTATTATTAAAATATTAGTTGGACTAATATTCAATGTTGTTTTAATTAAAAAGTTGGACTGTATTCAAACTACTTCAATTTATAATTGATTATATAATTGGATTATAGTAATCAATACATTTGAATTTAACCAAATTAAAATTATAGTTGATTATATAGTTAGGCTATAGTAATCAATATATTAAATAGTACCTGAAATCGTTGATTGGATAGTTGGACTATAGCAATCAAGATAAACTGAAAGATTAGCGCTTAAAACATAATCCTAGGTGAAAATGTATTTAAGCGGCTCCAATTTTCAGATTGGGAATAGTACCTCAGGATAGTCCTGGGAACTGAGAAATTATTTTATTTGATAAAATAACATCTCGGGCCTAAGCCCAGAGATTCATGTGATGATAGCTTTAGTGCTTGATTCGTTATCCTTGCCATAATGATTCCTTAATTTCTTCATCAGAACTAAGGATTAGGTCCTTATATTATGATATTGAAATTAAGGATCTTCATAGATCTATACTTAGATCTTAGAAGCATTATTTGTAATAGAAAACTATTAAAGAGTTAATGGCTATGCTCAAGGAGATAAAGCCAAAGTTTACAAAAGGACAAGAAGCGCAAGACGCATTTTACTTCAACATCCCAGAAGGCCAAGGCTTGCCCGAAGGCTTCTGAGTTGTGAAAAATGGCAAAGGCAAAATCATCTCTGTCTTCTAGGAAGACAAAAGACATATCCCAAGATATCTACCTAAACTGTGGCAAACGGGGTCACTGGAAGCGTGACTGCCGTATGGACAAGGCAGACATAAAGGAAGTGAGGCAGGGCAAGGCTCTGACTTCAAGTATGTTTGTCATAAACATGTTCAGTATTAGTTTCAAAATTGGATTTTTGATACTATATGTGGTACATACATGAGATCATTTTGTGAATCGGAAACGGGACGAAAGTCGCTGTTTCAACCGTAGAAATCTTAATTTTGGAACTACCATTGGGGCATGTACTTAAATTAAGAAACTGTTATAATGTACCTAGTTTGACTAGAAATATTATCTCTATATCGAGTATAACTCGTTGCGAGTACACCTTTATACTCTAGAACACTAAAGTGTTTTATTTTATAAAGATGATATTGAGATAATCACTTTAGATGTAAATAACAGTATTTATATTTTGAATATAAACAAATCTTAAACATATAAGGTGACAAACAAATAGCTCAAACTGAATTAATCAGATGTGACTTATTTGTGGCATTGTTGTCTGGGACACATTAAACAAGACTTGTATATCCACACTCTTGAAGAGTGGGTACTAGGATGAATTTGATTCTAACTCATATGATGTCTACGAATCTAGTTTAATTAGGCAAAGTGCCGAAATACCTTTTACTTGGTAAAAGTATAAGTGTCACCGATCTGTTAGCCCTCGTTCATGGTGACGTAAGTGGGCCCATGTCTAGCTAGGCTAGAGGTGGATATGAACACTTCGTAACCTTTACGGATGTGACATCGCGTTATGGTTATGTGTTTCTTTTGAAACACAAATCGAAAACTTTTGAGTAATTCAAAGAGTTTCGACACGAAGTATAAAAATAGATCGGCAAGAGTATTAAAACATCACGATTTGACCGTGATGAAAATACTTAAGTAATAAGTTTCTCGACTAATTGAAAGAGTATAGTATTCTTTCATGGTGGACTCCTCCCGGAATACCTCAATCCTGATGGTGTGTCCGAACTGAGAAATCGAACTTTGTTGGACATAATAAGGTTAATCATGAGTCACTCTGAGCTACCATTTTCCTTCAAAGGATAAGCATTAAACAGTGCAATACTTATTTTGAATAAGGTTCCATTAAAATATGTTAGACAAACTTCATATTAGATATAAACAGGAAAGAAATTGGGTTTTCTCATTCCTAAAAATTTGGGAATACTGGGCATATGTTTGGATGATACCAAACTAAAACCCAAATCGGATAAATGCCTAATTTGTAGGTTGTCATAGGGAAACTAAAGTATAGTACTTATACATCTCACAAGAGAACAATTTAATTGTTGCTCACCATGCGGTTTTCTTAAGAGGAATACCTATATACAGTGGAAAGTGGGAGGAAAGTAAAACTCGATGAAAATCGAAGTAATACTGTTCCTGGCACCGATTCCTTAATGGAACAAAAACGGTTCATCAGGGATGAAACTGTACCAATAAACTTCCAATACACAAGAACTGCGTAGTTGTAGAGAGTCAGAAGACAACCTAGGAGGTATGGATTTCTGATCTCACCTCATAAAGATGTTAATCCTATTGAGGAATAAAAACTGACTACGTATGAGGAAGTGATAAAAGGTATCGACTACCTATTTATGGCAAAGTGCCATAATGTCCGAAATGGATTCCATGTATACCAACCATGTTTGGACACTGGTTGATGTACCAGAATGCACTGTACCTATTGGTACTAAAATGCCTTCAAGGAAGACATACATGGATGGAAACAAACAAATGTACAAAGCTAGGCTTCTACATAAAGGGTACGTCATCAACATAGTGTCGATTATGACAAAACCTTTTACCCGTTGCCATGGTTAAATCTATTCGGATAATGCTTGCTACTGCTTCATTTTTCATTTATGAAATATAGCAGCGGAACGTCAAGATCGTTTTGCTTAACGGAAACCTTTTGGAGGATGCTTACAACATCCTAACGGTTTTGTCGTACCAAAATAAGCAAACAAGGTTTGCAAGTTAAATCGATCCATTTATGGATTGAAGCAAGCATTATGTTCTTGGGACTAATGTTTTGATGAAATCATAATAATATATGATTTAATTCAAAATATATATGATTTTTGTGTATATAAGAAGGTTAGTGGGAGCGCACTGACAATGAATGTCCTAAATAATGATGATCTATCATTTCTTGGAAATGACATTCCTATAATTACAATCGGTGAAAGCTTGGCTTTCATGAAAAATTCTCCGCAGAATACTTGGGAGAGACAACTTTTATTCTAGGAATAAAGATCTACTGGGATAGATCTAAAAGTTGTTGGCAATCTCCGAGAACTCGTATATTGAAAAATATGTACATGACCTGGTGTCTCATATGCTTTGAGCATATGGAGTCACAATCAGGCCAATCCAAGAAATGGTCACTGGATTGATGTTAAGAAATGATAGATCATCATTAGTTAGGACACCGATTCCTTAATGGAACACAAACGGTTCATCAGGGATGAAACTGTACCAATAAACTTCCAATACACAAGAACTGCGTAGTTGTAGAGAGTCAGAAGACAACCTAGGAGGTATGGATTTCTGATCTCACCTCATAAAGATGTTAATCCTATTGAGGAATAAAAACTGACTACGTATGAGGAAGTGATAAAAGGTACCGACTACCTATTTATGGCAAAGTGACATAATGTCCGAAATGGATTTCATGTATACCAACCATGTTTGGACACTGGTTGATGTACCAGAAGGCACTGTACCTATTGGTACTAAAATGCCTTCAAGGAAGACATACATGGATGGAAACAAACAAATGTACAAAGCTAGGCTTCTACATAAAGGGTACGTCATCAACATAGTGTCAATTATGACAAAACCTTTTACCTGTTGCCATGGTTAAATCTATTCGGATAATGCTTGCTACTGCTTCATTTTTCATTTATGAAATATAGCAGCGGAACGTCAAGATCGTTTTGCTTAACGGAAACCTTTTGGAGGATGCTTACAACATCCTAACGGTTTTGTCGTACCAAAATAAGCGAACAAGGTTTGCAAGTTAAATCGATCCATTTATGGATTGAAGCAAGCATTATGTTCTTGGGACTAATGTTTTGATGAAATCATAATAATATATGATTTAATTCAAAATATATATGATTTTTGTGTATATAAGAAGGTTAGTGGGAGCGCACTGACAATGAATGTCCTAAATAATGATGATCTATCATTTCTTGGAAATGACATTCCTATAATTACAATCGGTGAAAGCTTGGCTTTCATGAAAAATTCTCCGCAGAATACTTGGGAGAGACAAATTTTATTCTAGGAATAAAGATCTACTCGGATAGATCTAAAAGTTGTTGGCAATCTCTGAGAACTCGTATATTGAAAAATATGTACATGACCTGGTGTCTCATATGCCTTGAGAATGTGGAGTCACAATCAGGCCAATCCAAGAAATGGTCACTGGATTGATGTTAAGAAATGATAGATCATCATTATTTAGGACACCGATTCCTTAATGGAACACAAACGGTTCATCAGGGCTGAAACTGTACCAATAAACTTCCAATACACAAGAACTGCGTAGTTGTAGAGAGTCAGAAGACAACCTAGGAGGTATGGATTTCTGATCTCACCTCATAAAGATGTTAAGCCTATTGAGGAATAAAAACTGACTACGTATGAGGAAGTGATAAAAGGTATCGACTACCTATTTATGGAAAAGTGCCATAATGTCCGAAATGGTTTTCATGTATACCAACCATGTTTGGACACTGGTTGATGTACCAGAAGGCACTGTACCTATTGGTACTAAAATGCCTTCAAGGAAGACATACATGGATGGAAACAAACAAATGTACAAAGCTAGGCTTGTACATAAAGGGTACGTCATCAACATAGTGTCGATTATGACAAAACCTTTTACCCGTTGCCATGGTTAAATCTATTCGGATAATGCTTGCTACTGCTTCATTTTTCATTTATGAAATATAGCAGCGGAACGTCAAGATCGTTTTGCTTAACGGAAACCTTTTGGAGGATGCTTACAACATCCTAACGGTTTTGTCGTACCAAAATAAGCAAACAAGGTTTGCAAGTTAAATCGATCCATTTATGGATTGAAGCAAGCATTATGTTCTTGGAACTAATGTTTTGATGAAATCATAATAATATATGATTTAATTCAAAATATATATGATTTTTGTGTATAAGAAGGTTAGTGGGAGCGCACTGATAATGAATGTCCTAAATAATGATGATCTATCATTTCTTGGAAATGACATTCCTATAATTACAATCGGTGAAAGCTTGGCTTTCATGAAAAATTCTCCGCAGAATACTTGGGAGAGACAACTTTTATTCTAGGAATAAAGATCTACTGGGATAGATCTAAAAGTTGTTGGCAATCTCCGAGAACTCGTATATTGAAAAATATGTACATGACCTGGTGTCTCATATGCTTTGAGCATATGGAGTCATAATCAGGCCAATCCAAGAAATGGTCACGGGATTGATGTTAAGAACATCATTCATTATCTTAGACGAACTAAGGATATTGTCTTAGACTATGGAGAAGGAGAACTTGAAGTGACTGGGTTCACTACTGCAAGTTTCCATACCGATAAAAAATGACTATATGTCGTAATAAGGGTACTGTATAGTTTGAATAACGGAACCGTGAGCTAAAATCTTCCAATCAAGATACTGTTTCCGAATAAATAACAAAGCGGAACTTTACTACAACTGTCGCAGCAAAAGAAGCATTTTGGATCTAATAATTCTAATTAGATTAGATAAAGTTCTGTTAGTAGCTAAGCTAGGCTACAGCACAGGCTAAAGAATTAAAGGTCTCATTAATGATCCAAGTATGTACTTCAACCTCTTCATCTGATTCATCGGATCATACATCGTGGCGATGTGATGATCGAATAAATCGCATCAGATGATAACCTTGTAAATCCACTGACGAAAGTTGTTTCTTAGGAGAAGTTTGAGCCACTCGTACATAGTTTAGGTGTAAGACACTTGAGTGATTGGCTAAAGGCCAAGTGGGAGATTATTGGACAATTATGACCCATAGCATCATTATTTGTACAGAATATGGTATTGTTGTACAAATTAACGATGTGATAAAAGGAAACTGCTCTTTTATCATTTGTAATTGGATTACTGGAATACATATATAAATGATAAAAGGTCCTTATGATTAGTTCCGGTTTGAGATGACATGAGACAGTATCAATCCACGAAGGTTTAATTATTAAATAATCCTTAGTCGTAGTATTATCGAGATTGAACATCGATAATGTGAAATAGACTAGTATTGCACTTGTGCGCGTTGTGGGAGCATAACGACATAGTTCTCAAATATTTAAGTATTGGATACTTATGCAAGTGTGATAGGAGGTTGTGTTTACCGATGGTACGGAAACAGATTCGCTCTGGATAAACCCCTCGGAATTCCATTGGTAGTATAATTATGTGTCTATGGAAGTCCGAATCAGGGTAGATTTATTTGGTCTTAGCCTGAGACTTGCACCGCTAATACTTGCGACAATCAAAATACTTTGGTTTTGATCGTCCAGTGCTTTAACAAGTTATGTGTATGCCTTTTCTGGGCATATTGAGAATCATAGTGTATTTAGTGTGATGTCAAGATGGAAGTATCACTTCAGTTATAGTGAAGATGATGATCACGTAGGATACGGAACTAGTACTCTTATGTACTGCAGTCATCGGGATAATATGACTAGGTCATGTTTATCCGATAATAGAGACTAGTTACCAGAGATCCGATATGTGCTTTGTACGGGGCAGACTCAATTCCAGCCTCAGTCCTAGCATGTGACATCCGATACTGGATCGCAATACGAAATACTACATATATTACGCCTGATACAGATTACATATTTCTTTAAGAATATTTCTGGAGAATTGGGTAGGCACAGTGCTTTGCTAGAAGCCAACCATGCCTTGTAAATCGGTAAAAATATAGTACTAGGTACGTACGTGTTTGGATAGTTCGACGATCGGATTTACTGCCAACATATATGGGGATCTCATGGGTCACTTCCCGAATATTCACCGATGACGTATGACTCACACATTATTATTCTGGGATTAATTAATAAAAAGAGAAAATTAATCTGGGATTAATTACAGAGATATTTTATCTGGGATAAAATATTATATAAAGAGAGAGAACGATTAATTGGAATTAATGGATAAAATAATATATTCGATATATCATGTGAAATTAGATTTCGACACGGAATTAAATTTAGAATTTAATTCGGGCGAACGAATTAATTTAGAATTAATTCGCTAGCGATGTGAATAGTAATTTTACTAGGCATAATTTTTTAATTAAATTTGATTTAATTACGTCGCAACGGAAAATTTGTTAATTCGGAATTAGCGAATTCGAGCCCTGGAGTGTTTATGGGCCCACTCGCATTTCGAATTAAGTGGGGCCCACAAGTCACATCAAGCGCAAATCACTAGTCATTCAAGTGATGGATGTCTTGTCACTTTGAGTGATGTGATTGTTGGATAATATGACCCATAGCGTCACTATTTACACATATCATTGTGTTGTTGTAGCAAATTAACTATGTAATAAGGAAATTGCACTCTCATCATTTGTGATTAGATCACCATAGATATATAAATGAAGAGAGGTCTCTATGATTAGTTCCTGGATTGAGATGATATGAGACAGTATCAGTCCACGAAGGATTAATCATTAAATATCCCTAGCCGTAGTATTATCGAGACTGGACATCGATAATGCGGAATAGGCTAGTATTGCACTTGTGTGCGTTGTGAGGGCACAACGGCATAGTTCTCATATATATAAGTGTTGGAGACTTATGCAAGTGCGATAGGAGGTCGTGTTTCACCGATGGTACGGGAAACAGCTTCGCTCTGGATAGACCCCTCGGAATCCCATTGGTATTATGACTATGTGTCTATGGGGGCTTTGACCAAGTTCTGTGTACACCACTTCTGGGTTTATCAGAGAGTCGTAGAGTATTGGGTGTGATGTCAAGACGGAAGTATCACTTCAGTCATATTGGAGATGATGTCACGCAGGATACGGTATTAGTGCTCTTAAGTGATGCGCATCCAATCGTGATATTATGACCAGGTCATGAATATCCGATTATAGAGACTAGTTACCAGACATCCGATATGTGTTTCGGACGGGGCAGACACTTATCCAGCCCCAGCCCTAGCACGTGACTATCCGATACTGGGCCGATACACACAATACGATTGTATACTACGCTTGATATAGATCTAAATATTCTTAAAAGGATATGTCTGGAGAATTGGGTAGACTTGGTGCTTTGTTAGGAGTCGACCTTGTCTCGTAAATCGGTAGAACGTAGTACTTGGTACGTACGTGATTCGGATACACCGACGACCGTATTTATAGCCAACTTATCCGGGGATCTCATGGGTCGCTTCCCGATAATCCACCGATGACGCACAACTCGCACTCTTGAATAATCTGGGATTATATAGAAGAGAGAGAAAATTAATCTAGGATTAATTACGGAGATATTTTATCTAGGATAAAATATCGTCTAGAGAGAGATAACGATTAATTTGGAATTAATCGGTAAATTAATATATTCGATATATTAAATGAAATTGGATTTCGACGCGGAATTAAAATTAGATTTTAATTCGGGCGAACGAATTAATTTAGAATTAATTCGTTAGCGACGTGAATAGTGAATTCGCTATGCGTAATCATTTAATTACGACGCGACGGAAAAATCGTTAATTTAGAATTAGCGAACCTGAGCCCGAGTATGATTGCGAGCGCATTCATATTTCAAATTCGAGTGCGGCGATGTAAGTCACATCAAGCGTCAAATCAATCATCACATCAAGCGTCAAATCAAATGTCACTTTGAGTGATGTGATTGATTGATGTGATTGATTGATTGAAAGACATGACTTAAAGTTGATATGACTTAAAGTTGATGTGAATAGTGATGGACTTGACATAAATCATTTTGGAGGGAAAACTTTTGGTTTTTGGCTCCAATAATTCATTTAATTTATTTGATAAAGTTAAATGAAAATTGATTTTATTTTTGGAAAATATATAATCAATTTTTGCTTTACATTTTATCAAGTCAAAAAACACATTTCTCTCTCATCTCTCTCATCTAACTCACGCCCAAACACAAACATGGACTGGTTTTGGAAGCCAAATGGCGTGAGCAATGGGGAAGCAAAGAGTGGTTTTCATGGTGAGAAATCAAGTGCTAGCACACTTACGAGTCTTGCGAAGGTGGTAAGGAGGTTCACCCATGAGCCGGGATCTGTCGGATGAGGCTTGGAGCTCTGTTTGCCATCTCAAAATTCTGTTTTGCAAGGGAATGGACTGCTGCAGTGGGCGTGTAATGCAGTGGGCATTTTGGCTTTGAATCGTCTCCAAATCGACTCAACCGATCGATGTGAGTATTCCGCTACCTCCGTTGGTGTGTTCACACATTATTTCATGTCTTGATTTGATCTTGGGACCTTAGATAAAACTCAACAGTGATGTCTAGTCACTTTTGAGTGATGTGAATAGTTGATGGTGGTTGTTAAATGCATTTAATGTCATTTTTCCCTCACTTTTGTTTTTTGTTTTTTGGAAAAACAAATACAAAATGTGTAGATATTTTGGTATATGTTTCATTAGGTTTTAGAAACCAAAACAACAACAACACAACTCCTCTCTCTCTCTCCCTCTCCAATTTCGGCATTGGGCCATTTTCTTCTCTATCAGAATCCTTCAAAGCCGAGAGCAAGAAGAAAAACAAGGAAGATTTGTGGCAAATATTTCCTAGTGCTAGCACATCAAAGAGTTCTCCAAAGGTGATAGGGAAACAAACTCTTGAGCATGGAATCACCATTTACAAAGCTTCGAGTTTGGAGCACACAAATGGAGATGACCAAAAATCATGGAGCACAAAACAAGGGGTTGGCCGAGAGCTTCAATGGTGAAGAAATTTTTTGCTGTTCCTTGCATCACAAAAGCCGATCAAAGTGAGTATTCCGCTACTTTAACTTTGATGTATTCACTTAATTTCTTGCTTAATTAGATCTTGGCAAACCTAGTAAACCCAACAGATACCGCATATTATCAGTTGGTAAATAATTATAAATTGGTTTTAACCTGACTAAGCATGGAAACCGCCTGGTTGGTCGGTTGGTATTAATTATTAATTTGACTTAATCAGGATACCACCTATATGGCTGGTTGGTAATTATCACGCAAAGTTAATATATTATATTACGAGAGATATCTAAAATAGTAGTAATAAAAGTGGATTCTTTTACCTCAGCATTTTCTTTATTATACTTTTACTTTATTTACTTTCGGCATTTACTTTCCAGTAATTTACTTTCCACTAATTTAATTTCCAGCATTTACTTTCTAGTAATTTAATTTCCAGCGTTTACTTATGTCTTTTCTTTTATTTAAGTTTTTACTACCCGTAAATATGTGTCGTAACTAAGCCAGTTATCTGGGATTGTGATGAAATCCAATATCACCGGTTTATAAGGGGTTAAATTATAGTTTGGGTAATATAAAGGTTTATTTATTGAGCCTTAATCCTAATACTTTTTATTAACTGGCCATTAATAAAATTGAACTGGTAAACTTAAAATGAACTTGGAAAAGAGATTTTAGGTTAAAGACCTTAGACTCAATAGCCAACGATCTTCCTTGAGGATAGATAACACTTTAATAGATTTCCTTACAGGATAGGAATATAACTGTCAGGCGGGGGTAGCCATAATTGGAACTTAATCTTAATGAATTCAGATAACTTGGTTAACATATGAATATGATTAATTGTGTTATACTGGGTTTTTGTTTTTGACCATCGAAAGAGACTTTTACATAATTTTGTGTTCAAGGTTAATAAACCAATATATTACAAAAATGTAAAATAACCACTTCATCTTTTAAAAAGATATTGGAAGGATTCACAACCCTGGATAGTTTTATAAATTTGAATTTTCTTCAATCAACTTTCAAGCAATTTATTTACTTGTTTTAATTTTAAAGTCACCACTCAATCAAACAATCAATCCATTAGATACTTGTAAATATTTAACTTCATAAATTGATAACAAAAATTTTTAAGTCATCGTGGGATCGATACTTTTTATATTACTTGAACGATACGTGCGCTTGAGTATACGCGGGTGATTACGCCGGTCAGGTATCAAAATAGCTAGTAACAATTACGATTAAATTGACATCTTTAATTACATATAATATAATATTCATTATGCCATCATCCTATGATGCATAAGATTAACTAGATATTCTAATCAATTTCTCTTTCAACTAAGGAATATTTACGAAAGATGAATACTATATCTAAAAAACACACTAACTGTCCAACAGTTACATTAACTGTCACACAGATAGTCATGTTGTGTCTTTTATTAGATCGTATCTAATGTACGATTAATGAGAATATCTCACAAGTCTCTTAGTTTTATATTATATATAAAACTTTATATCAAATATAACAAAGACTACTCCCACTGCTTTCATAGAGATAAGAAGACTTAGGTAAACCTTTTACCTAAAAAATATCTCATTATTACATTAATAATGATAATGTCATTATGATATATAATATTAGAAAGAAATTTATACACTCTCACTAACCCTACTAATACTTTTGTATTCTCTATGCTTTGATAAAATTAGACAATCTGACTAATATCAAAATTAGAGAGCATAATTTTCCGAAAAGCTCATCTGAGATTACAATAGGCTCTATAAGCCAGTATATCAAACTGTGATCTTAGCATAATATAAACTCTAGGGCCATTATGGAATGAACTCTTCAAACAAAGAAATCAAAATGGATCTCTTCTTCGAAGAAACCATTCAGAAACCTCACTCGGCATTCCTAGCTAAAATACATAATTTAATATCAAAATTAACAAACAGATCTTTAATTGTTCAATTGGTGTGACTAGAGTCAAGTTTCCTCAGAATCTACAATAGATTGCTGAGTATAACCTTTCTCGCTGTCATACTATAAAGGTAAAAAATCTTTAATAAGCTCACTTTGTTTTTGCTGCACAGACCATTTGCACATTTTATGAATGATTCATAATAAAGCTTAATCAAGTTCAAACTTGATCCTAATAAGCTTGGAACAATCTTAAATCTATGGTTTAGTATTAAATTCCAGAATCGATATTAAATATCGGTTCCACTATAAGTTATAAGATAATTTTCTTCGATAAGAAAATAAAAAAACTATTAAATATCAAATACTTCGAAAATAATTCTGACATCCTATTGGACTTATATGGAAGATGTCTAAGGGTATTTTCATTTTATTAATTATTTAATTCCATTTATAGTTTATCACTCTCACATTTGACTTCAATAAGTCAAACCTTTTTCTACAATGCTCAACATCGGATGTTACACACTAAGTAATAAAGTAATTTTATTACTCGATATTATAGAAAATATATTCTATCAAATAGAATAAATGGTAAACTTTTACTTGTACCTCCGAGGTGCAAATACTTTCAATTATATAAGCATTACACAAAAGAAAGATTCAAATCTCAAATTTTTCAAGATTCGAATTTTCTACTTATACATATCATATACGTACATATAGAAACTAATGGAACCTTAATTAAAATGATGAATTGATGTTGTTGGAGCATATCTCCAAGAGTATTGAAACTAATTCGGTAATACTCAGTATCAAACGAATCAAATCATATAAGATTCGATTCCCTCCACTATCCAATTCCATAACGATGGAATCGTAGAAGAATAATATTGAGCAAGAATCATATTCATTAAATTACCTTAGAACTAATTGCCATAATTTCATATGTTTGATCATATCAAACATCTTTGAACAATTCAAACACCCACAATGAATTGATACAATTTCTAACCTTCAGATAGAATATCTTTGAACTAGTCAAAATATTCGATCCACATTTCATCAGAACAGATTGAAAATTCTCGAACCTTTCAAGAGGTTTAATAAATGTTCTTTCAGAAATGCGTAACTAAGTCATGATAATTTATTAACTAAGTTACAAAATAAAGAAAATTACCCAAGGCAATTTACAATTCATTACATTACTTACATCCAATGTATTAGTTTAATAAATATGTGGTCCAATGACAATCATTGATTAAATGAGATTTTCAATCACATTCACTGAATACAATATTCATTAAATAGATATGGATATGTGGCGTGATCTAGATCAGACCATCATTTTCCATACGGGATAAGCATATAAGGCTTAAGTGGTAAAACTTCATAAACTACTATTCTAAATTATTTATATTACCGAAAATTATTTTTTTAATGTTTATCTCTACGCCAATGACACTACTAGTCATATTAAAATATATAACAACCGTTTATAAAAAAAAAAGTAACTATCCAATAGTCGCAAATTTTGATATGAAATATTAAAACAATCATTAAATAATATTTTAAATAACTAGAATGGAGATCTGTTATCCAGTACCTATAGTTGTCATGTAGTGAGAATCGATATTCTCTACACACAACAATATGTATCTCATTTCTTTAGCTTTCTAATTTACATTCAACTATTCACAATAATTGCAAGCAATTGACTAGCCAACAGTGTCAGACACATGACCTCTAAAGGTCATAAAAGCCAAGAAACGTCATTATTATATAAACAAATACCTAATGAGGTTTTCTTAATGCTAGTCAAGAATCTCGAGACATTAACTAATTCATGTCAATTCTTACTGCACAAGAAACTATCTTTCTTATGATATATATCCTAAAACGGATATCTATTTAGACTACCTATCGTGACTTTGTAACTAAGTCACTAACCATAATGATTTTTCAAGAAAATCGGAAACAAAAATCTCGATGGTTTAAACTAATCTAACAATATCCAATCATACTCTAATCTAGAACATATTCTAGAAAACTGCAACCAAAAAAGAAGTCAAAAAATATATATCAAATATATATGCAGTGGATTATAAGTTAAAATCTATCTTCACGACAAAATAAGGAAAACAATAGCGGATAATTTTCATAACATTACACACTACCTAAGTTATGGATTTTTAACCCCGCAGTGTCTCCCACAACTTTACATAATACCGTAATCCCTAGCGGATAACGAGAATTCAATAATTAAATTAAATTTCATAGTGAGAAATAGATCCCATAAAAATATTTTGACTCACACATTTGGCATGTTCTCTCCTACATATATTCACTAGTAGACAAATCATTGTCAATCACACTCACTGTGACTCCTGATTTTGGTTTTGACTCTTTCTCATTGTGACAGCTTTGACACGTTCATAGGAGGCGTATCAAGGCTTTACTTGCCAATGACAAACTCAAGCTACCAATGTAGTCTTGACAATTTTGGCACGTTCAGGATTTCAACTTTCACTTGAATTTGTCTCTTATCATATAAATTCTACCGTCACAAATGAACTGTAACATCCCAGATTTCGGGATTGTTCTAGAAGATTCCCGGATTGACGTTATAGTCTCGGAACATGATGATAATGAAGAATAAGATGTTCAAGCAATTTTATATGGATCGGAATAATATATAGTGAAGAGTTAAGCGTCAGACGACGCGTCGTCTTAAGGAATCAGTTACGCGATAATTATTATAAGTGTAAAGCTTATAGTTTTGGTCATGGAATTAGCAAACGAACTCCGATTGAGTTGATTCTTGAATCATTAGACTTTTTTTCCGAGATGAATAACTTTTGTGTTGAACACTTTTCGAAAATCGCGCCAGAAAAGGCTTCAAAATAGATGATTTCTGAAATTACCCTTATAGGTGGGGGCATTCTGGTAAATTCTGAGATGTGATATTTTATTATTATTATTATTATTAATATGATTACTTTTCAACATTTTCAGGAGAGAGGGAATTAAAAAAAATAAAAAAAAGAGATACGGAGAGTGGAATACACGCAGAGAGATGATAGAGAGTTTGGTGCCATGGACGGCTCTCCGGCGGCCAAGGCGGCATGCACCAGGACCATCACAATTTTCCGGCCACAGCGCAGCTCGTGGTGGCCGGCGATTCCGCAGACAGCTTCAGATGGCGGCGTAGGGAGGAGAAGAACGTGGGTTGATGGGTTTTTGTGATCCCGGCTCGTCGGTACATTTCACGGCCCGAGCCACCTACCAAATCGAAGCCCTCGACGAGTACTACGAGTATGTGGAGTCAGTTTCTCCGAACAGCGGCCGGTTACACATAAAACGATGAGGAAACACGAGCATATACTGTAGCACCCAGATGAACAGTAGCTCCTATCGGAATTCCGATGACACCAGCGCATTCGTATGGCCGTTGGGAGTCCGAATATGCCCTCGGAATTTTGGTACGACTCTCCGTTAGAATTTCGTTATTTTAAAGCGCTCACCGTTATATATTCGGATGCTTCCAATAGTCCCGTAGTTTAGCAAATTGTTATGAAATGAGTTGGATGTGTTATTATATGTTAAATCGATACATGTGGTAGAATCTGGACAGAAGCGAAATTAATTAGATCGATCCGGTAGAATTAGCGAGTTTCCGGTAAAACGGAGTTTCTCGCGTGACTATGGTCTAACGATCGTGATCATGAATATGGCCTGATTATGATAGTTTGAATATGATTAAATAGTTCCGGATGAGTTTGGAGGGTTCTAGACCCTTCCGTAATGTTTGCGGAAACTTTTCCGCAAGATTTTTCGCAAATATATAAATCGGGAATTTAAGCAACCGAGTTAGTTTAGAACATTATATAATGACTTAGAATGAGTATTAAAGTGATTTTAGATTAATCGGGGAAAATCCGACAAGTTTCGGATTTGATTTGATTATTCCGAGAAGGATCCGAAGTTTATTATTGAAATGTCTAAAGTTCCATAAATAGCGGTTCTGATCGCATTTTATTATTTATTTTGGCAGATTGGACCAGGATTATGAGTGTTCGCCTAGCCAGGTAAGTAATCCATGTGACGATTACTTGTGATTTGTTATGTTTGAATTTAGATAATAAAATAATTTTATAAATATATGTGTAGAACTATAAAACTGGAAGTATATATATGTGTGTAAAAGCAAGTAAAATACCAGTAAGCTTAAGATAGAAAATATAAGATTGGTGAAGTATGTGTGTATTTGTAGATTAGCATAAACATGAATGAGTAAATGGTCACATAGGTAAGCAGAAACAAGTAAGTATGTTAGAATGTATGCATATGTGAAGTATGAAATATGGAGATTGGAATAATAACACATAATAGACATATTGCAGAAGTTAGCTAAGTAAACTCGATTATTTAATACGAATGCAAGTTTAGGTAATAGCATGATATGATGAGGTATGTAAGTGTACCTTTTAAAAGGAAAAAAAACGGAAGAAATCGAATATGTGATGTATGTATGTGAGTTATGGTATAAGAATGATTTGTAAAATGCATAAGATAAAAATGTACGACTATAAGTTGAACTTTGAGAAATGAACTTTGAGAAATGGTTGAATGAGTTTAAATATGCAGAATTTGAAGTCTGAATATGTGTGAAGATTGATATAGCAGTAGAGCTTCGATTGTGTTTGTGTAAACATAAATATGGAACTGGCAAGTAGAATGACAAATATCTGCACATGCGATTGGAGGTTATGAGTTTACATAATAGTGTGAGATGAAAAATGGGTATATAATATGTTGTGAAACGTTAATTTGATATGAGCATGTTCATAATATATATATATATATATATGTATGTAAGTATAAATATAAATATGACTATATAAACATAAGTCTTGTGTGTGCATGTATATGAATGATTTTAATTTGTCAAAAGTATGCATGAATGAATGTATGTACATATTTGATAATACAAAATAAATACATAATAAAGTATGGTTAAGATAACTGAAAGTATACGAAATGAGTATGCATGAATATGTACATGTGTATGTATGCAATGTAAGAAAACATGGCTAGGGTAGAAGGAAGCATGAGAAATGCATATGCATATGTGTGTGTTAAGATTCCCTGAGTTAAGTTGAAATTAAGAATGGTTTTGAAAATTCAAAGTGTTTTAAAGAAAAGCTTAAGTTGCTTTTGAAAAGAGATGTATTTCAGAAAATATTCCTTACATTTTTGAGATTTAAACATGAGTTTTGTAATTTCGGGGCATGAGGTAAAACCTCACCCCAGTACGTAACTTGAGACACTGATGGAATTGACGGATATCATATAGATTCGGGATTTGGAATTTGACCCATCCCAGTTGTACATTGTTGGAATTGACGGATTTATACACATGTGCACATGTGGAGGACTGGGGGGATGCCTCTAGATCCTTAGCGCTCAGATGGTACATTCCTGGGCGGAGATGCGTCTACGAGCGGAGATGCGCCTACGGACGGAGATTCTGTTTTCAGGAAAAAAAAAAAAAGATTTCAGTTTCCAGTTTTCAGAAAAGAGTTTTAGAAAAGAAGTACAAGAAAGACTTTTCAGTTTTTCAGATTTTCAGTAAATATTTTTCAGAAACAAGATTTTAAAAAATTAGTTTCCAGAAACCAGAGATCCAAAGCATGACTTTGGAAGGATAAGTTTTATTAAGAGATTTTCAAACAGAGTTTCAGATAGAATTTTTAGAAAGGGGTTTCTTTTTTTGAGAAGGTTTTTCAAAAAGTATTTTCTAAAAGATATGGCATAATTAAAGTTCAGAATAACTTATAAGTTAAGCATATAAGTCATATATTCTGGTTAATATACGAGGTGCATATAGTTAATATTGAAGCATGATAACATGATTACATTTATATGGATATGTGATTGATGTTGAATGTATGGTATTTTGTAGTATGATTACATCTATGTGATTATGATGGATGCTTGTGTGTATTATGTGTTTACATAGAAGAAATAATATGTAAAATATGAGCGTATGATAACACGATTACATATACATGTATGGTGTTATTGAGTTGAAATTAAGAAATTTACAAAGGCATGTATCTATAGCATTTAAGTCGTATAAGTTCGAATATGAATATATAAAATTCCAGATGTAGGTGCATTAATTTGCATATGTTTACGATGTGAAAATTTACTATGTAAGTGAATTTATTTACCTGCGTGTGAAATATATATTACTGACAAAATTAATGTATAGATCGTAAATAGTTAAAGACGAATGTTTAAAAGAAAGTATATTATATAAATCCGATTTGATGATATTTCAATGAAATAGAAAAAAGATAACTATAATAAGTGTCCAAACCAAACTAATAAAGGATAAGTAGGAAAGTAGAAAGATAGTTGAGTAGCGCAGTGAAAGCGTGGTGGAATTTGACAAGGCTGTTAATGGTATATAGACTTGACACGTATATTATGGATGTATGAAAACATAACTAGTAAACAAGACCTAGGATATGTGTGATTGGAGTGAAAGGAGCTTTAATAAATTACATGGCTGACGGTGATATGGACACTTGATGTATATGTGTGTATATACTAAGATGTTTAAACTATAAATGATAGACATAATTTAAAGGGGTATAAGTAATCAGATGAAAGGATCTGTAACAAGTAATATGTTTGTAAATGGATAAGACCTAGATAGTTAGTTCAGCCTTAATACGTAGCTGCATGGATGTATAGAAAACTCAAGTTAATTCAGAAATGGAAATCAGACTTTTTATGTGTGTTTGACGCTCAAGTATTGAGCATGGTTACTTACTGAGTCATTGTGACTCACACCACCACAGTTTGTTAGTTTTGCAGGTCAATAGCAATCATATTGAGCCAGCAGGACTTTAGTGAAGACTTTGAAGACCGTGGATCGCTCCAATTGCAGTCAAGAGAGTCTTTGAGTCCTGGGTCGAGTTATGGGTCCTCATAACTCATTATTTTTGTATTGTATTTGTATTTCTAGTACACATTTGAAGGTTATGTAGAAGTTTGGTTTATTTTTGAGTTAGGGCCTGAGGCCAAGTTGATGGTTGCATATGTTGAGTTTGCATGAGCAGGTTATCTCAGGGTGCTGGCTATAAGCTAGGTTGCATGATGTTCTGTATACATCTTGCCGAAATTTCGTTAGAAATGAAGGCTTTTGGAGGCAGGGTTAGCCTGTCTCCTACCAGTAACATCCTGACTTAGCCGGGATGTTACATGAACTACCATCACCATAATTACACAACTTTGGCACAATACAACTATAACATCAGGAAATCATTCGCATCTGTATTGACAATGCGGACCAAGAAATAATTATTCCTAATACTAGTTACCATAAAACCTTATTAAGTGGGGATATTCATAAAGTGAGTTTTACTGTACATCAAATGCGGATATTTAATCTAGATCAAGTTCTCAACAATTTAATTCTACCCGAGAAGACATAACTTAACTTAACCATTAAATCCCTGTTATATTTTTCCTTCAGCTTAGAATTGAAAAATCAAGAAACATCTAGATTACAAGCATGTGCAAATATCAAAATTGGATTATATATCATATATCAAGCATGAAATATGTGATGGATGTAGGATCAGACTTGCTCTAATATCATTTTGTTGGGATCAGGAGCAGCGAAAGCGCGGTTTGGGCGAAATTGTAATTTTAAAACTTTTAAAGTTACTGAATAAATTATTCGATATCATATAAAAAACATAATTAATGATGAAAATATTAAGAAACTTTCACGGAAATGATTTTCCACAAAATAGCATGTAACATCCCGCCTAAGTCAGGATGCTACTGACAGAGACAGGCTAATCCCGCCTCCATAAGCCTCTAATTCTGACGAAAATTCGGCATGACCTTTACTAAAAGTTATGCAACCTGGATCAAAGTCCAGCACCATCATACATCCTATAGGGGCCCAACACATATTACAACACTAAAATAATCAACTCAAGATATAATACAACTAGGCTCCGTGCCCGCAAACCCATAAAAACAAAAACTTTACATTTAAAACTTATACAATTTTATTCCTTTACAACTAGACTCATAAACAACTTGACTCTCTTCCACCCAAGACCTAGTGACTGGCTGACTGTAACGCTGCTATCCGGCTCCTCAAGCTCCGGTATCTGTGGTCGACTGATCAGGTCACCAACCTGCAAAACTCAAACACTGATGGGCTGTGAGTCATAAGACTTAATAAGTAACTATGCTCATTCCTTGAGTGCCAAACACATGCAAAGACTTAATTCTATTTCTGTATTACCCTAGACTTTCTATATGTCCATGCAATATTACAGGGTCTGTGCCACTACATAATTCTTAACCATTCATAACTTATTACTTTTTATTGATCCATCTATCTGATCATACACATACTTTAAATTCTGACTACTGCTATTATCTTAAACATCTCAACCGACATCGAGTTTCTATTTTACTAACTACATATCGAGACCCATCATACTTCTGTTGCGCTACTCAGATTTTTCCTTTACTTTCCTGTATACTATGTGCTAATCTAGATCAGGCAATTACAATATCTTTCTTACTTTTTATTATCTTGAAATATCATCAAATCGGTTATACTAAAACATTATTTCTGTTAAATATTCAATCTACTGTCATCAACAATGTATGCATGCATATGTTATTATATCATCATGTTATAACATCTTTATAATATGTTAATTCTAAATAAGCATACAACTTATATAATCATTATTAATATATATAATCATTTAAATAAAATCATGCTATCATGCACTAGTATTTAACGCAATGTTACTTCTATATGAAACATGCCACACACATAGATTAGGGGTGTCAAAACGAATCAACGAATCGAATTCGTATCGAATCCTAAATGAATCGAATCAAAATGTGATGGATTCGTATTCGATTCGTTTATTAAATGAATCCTAATATTAGGATTCATATTCGATTCGTTTAATAAACGAATCGAATACGAATATTCATTTATTCGTTTAGTCAATGATATTATTTAATAAAATAATCTACCACACTTGATTTACATTAATTCTTCATAAATATATACATATGAAATATATAATTAATATATTTACTAAAAATACCTCACCAAATATTGAAAATATTACTTTTTCTATGATAATTAGCTATAATTTCTCGAATCTTAATTGAAAATTAACAAGAACTAGTAAATAAAAATAATAAAATGAATTCTAAACGAATAAACGAATCAATGAGCTTAAATTCATATTCGATTCGTTTAATAAACGAATCAAATCGAATTGAGCCATTTATTAAACGAATCCATTTTTTCAAACCTGTATTCGCTTTAAAGCGAATCGAATCGAATCGAACAAATAAACGAATCCTGACCCAAATTGCCACCGCTAACACAGATTTTAATCATATATACATATTGATGCAATCATGCCATTATATATTTATGCCAACTATATGCTTTTCCAATTATATTTAGACTATATTATTTATGTGCATAATAATAATTCATACTCTACTCTTGCATGCTCTACTCTTAGAAAAATACTTTTCGAAAACATTTTCTTAAAACTGTTTCTGAAACTCTCTATACAACCTGTTTTTCTAAAATATTATTTTCTAAAAACTATTTCTAAAAAAAACTGTTCATCTGAAAAACTATTTCTGAAAACTGAAGTCGCTATCTGAAATCTGTCTCTAAAAACTGAAATTTTTTTTTCTGAAAACCGAAATCTGAATTGTGCATCTCCACCCGTAAACACATCTCCGCCCATAGGCGCATCTCCGCTCGTAGGCGCATCTTCGTGCGTAGGCGCATCTCGGCCCGTAGGCGCATCTCCGCCAGAAAGCGCATCTCCACCCGAAGGCGCATCTCCGTCCGTAGGTGCATCTCCGCCCGAAGGCGCATCTCCGCCCAGGAATATACCATTTGAGCGTTGAGCACTAGGGACATCCCCCAGTCCTCCACATGTGCATATGTATATAAATCCGTCAATTCCAATTATATCTCAAGTTACATACTGGGGTGAGGATTTACCTCATGCCCCGAAAATCATAAAACTCATGCTTTAAAATCTCAAAATTGTAAGAAATATTTTTCTAAAATATACACTCTTTCAAAAAAAACATCTGAAACGTTTCTTTAAAACTCATTATAGGAAAGACATAAGTACCATGACGTCTATAAATCTAGGGGTGTGCATCGGTCGGTTCGGTCGGTTAATCCTTGATTTTTTAACCGTAACCAAAATTTTAGGTTAAATAAAAGTGTGACCGATTTAACCAATTTATGACACATAACCATTAACCAATTAACCATTATATTTCGGTCGGTTATGGTTAATTTGGTTATTAACCAATCTAATAAATTAAAATTTAATTTTTTTTATAATTTCTAATTAGTAAAATTATATATGATGTAGGCTGATTTTACCGATTTTTAGGAACGTTTCAACTAGTCGAACCACTGACCATTAAATTTTTTGAATCACTAATTCGATCACATATCCGATTCTAAAAATACTGATTATAACTAACATTTGATTAAATATATCTATATTTAATTACATGCGAGAGAAATATTTTTTAAACCCTCGATGATTGTCACGGCCTCAGATTTCCTTCCAAACCTGGCATGTTAGAAATTTTAAGGGTCACGAATCCACCACGATGCAAAATCTACACATTTGAAATTTTATGTATTTTTACCTTTAAATCCTTGAGGGAAATTAAAAAAGAGTCAAAACCAAGTTGTTAATACATTGAATTTTATCAATTTTATTTTCGGGTAGTGTTATCAAATCAATATAACTACAACCAACTGAGAGTTTACATGCAGACTATCTTAACTCTAAAAAATTAAAGGATTCGCACGCACTAATATATATATATAGGATTTAATTTCTGTTAATCGGTCGGTTCGGTTATACGAATCTCATAACCGTAACCGAACCGAATAACCGAAAAAGTTAAAAATTTTAACCGCAATAACCGATTTAACCAAATTAACCGAACCGTAATAAAAAATGGATCAGAACAGTTCGGTTAATCGGTTATAACCGATTAATGCACACCCCTAGATAAATCCAAATAATCATTATTAACATGGAAACTCATCATCATAACTCAATATATCAAATGTCAAGAGCAATAAATCAAGACGTCAATAAACGACACAAAATGTTCAAAAACTATTCAGCACTTCAATATCAAAGTGAGACTCAAATCACATTATTAAAAATAATTCAAGACTCTGATCACGTCAATTAAATCAAAATCCTCACATATCATAGTAATCGTAATCCCAAACTTATCAATAAATCAAATCTCAAATATTGTCAGGGACTCATCTCAAATATCATCAAGTATATCACAAATCCATAATAAAATATAACGTTAATTAAGATAACAAAATATTATGAAACAAATACTCCACTCACAGTGTTCTGGCTGAATTTGGTTCCTTCACGGGATAGGAAAACACTATGAATCATGTGGTTAATTTAAATCCAATTTAATTCGTTAGGACACCTTATATAAAATACTTTTCGTAGGTAAAAATAAAAATAAAAATAAAAATATTATGTATGGTTGCTAAAATTCATTGGATTCCTAACACTTCAATGTGTTCTAGGAATTTTTGCGAAGCTCGTTTCGCAAACTCACAAGTCATTTATCCAATTTCTCACTAAACACTAGAAACAAAAGATTACTGCAAAACCATCAACTTTAAAAATTTACTGCTCTTACCTGACTCCATATCAGGCCCTGAAAATTTTATGATAGTATCCCTTACGTGTCTAATTTATGCCATTTTTTGTAGATCTCAGTTTCGATTCCTATGACTCAAGATACAGCTCTTTTTCTACACCTTACTCAGCAGGGACAGGACCAGTTCGTCCTGCAGTTTACCCAAACTTTAAAAATTCACCACGACTTCGTTTTTTTATCGGAAAATTCAAATTTTCGGACCCGACATTCCTGGACCTGTGTACTTTACCTAAAATTGTACCGTTTGTCAAACAGATTTCTAAAACTTAAGTTATTCATCTCGTAAGACGGACTGTCCAGAATAGGGGTGGGTCAAATCCCAAATCCCTAATCCTCCACAATTACTATTTGCATGTAATTTGATTTTATACATTCATGCTCAAGCTCAATGCATTAACCCAACTAAAGCTTACATCTACAAGCACTAGATAAACCAAGAGGGGCACAGCACCAGGAATGCATGATCAGAAAATAATGAATAAGTATAACACACACAAAAATGCAACATCTATAATTTAAATTAATAACAATGATTGCTCTTCCCTTAGTAGATATTTTGTCAGGGTCCATAATATTTTCAATAAGGAATTCCTATAAATGTATTTTAAACTGGATTCGTTTGGAAGAATCCCAATGGGGTGAAGTTGCAAGGGAGAAGAACTTAATGGTAAAAAAACAATGCTTAGCTGCTGTGAATTCGTATCTTCTACACAATAATAACCTTGCAAATTATTCAGTCCTACTTACTAAATTTAATTATTTCTGTGAGAACATTATGCAAACATGTTGCAGTTATGTTATGTCAAAAGTTCAAAAAGCAATAGGCAATATTTTACTAGTTGAAGGTAATTCAATGTCATTTGATGGTTCTGGGACTTTATCAAGTTCCAGTCTACTCCCATTATCATTTCTTAGAAGAAACGTTTTCTCTAGAAAAATAGCATTTCGCGAAACAAACACCTTTTGTTCACTTGGATAGTAGAATTAGTATCACCTTGTTTCTTTTGGATACCCCACAAATTTATATTTAATTAACCTTGCTTCCAGCTTGTCTGCAGGCGATTGATTCACATAAGCTTTGCTTATCCGTCACAAAATTCAATTTTGTGTCCATAATTCACCCATTCATTAATTATGACGACCATAGATAATCTCGCTAAACTATGCAAGTCGAGTTCATACATACGTATAATCCTTCTATCACAGGCTATCCATATTATACCCAAGATCTAGATAAAAAAGTCAAATCCTTTCGGTATAATATAGTCGACATTCAATGTACGATCTCTAAATAACATTTGGAACTAATTTCAGAAGTTTTACCACGACCATGGATTTACTAGATCACAAACACGTGTAGGATGTCTATGCCCTATACAGAGGATTGACAGATTCTATCTTGATGCGCAATGGATATCATGAGTATCAGTCCACACCCAACGAACATGTGGAGGTCTGATCTAAATATATCGGTGATGTGACTGCCATCAAAGTGTGGAGGATAACTCATATATCCCAATAAGGTATCTCAAGTCGAAGGACCACTATTCTCACTCAACTCGAGAAGATTTCTATTGACGTTGGTGTACCATCTATTAGGAAATCTTTAGTGAGTCATTCAATGTTTATCAAATAAACACATAAATGTCTATACGAGTCTCCCGAGACTCATGGTTCATTGGAATAAACCATCATACCAAGTCACGATATACGATATGTACTGGTCTCAACGGATTTTACTAATCGTCTCGTGTTAGTAAATCTTGACCAGGAACTTTATTTAAGGATATACATCTTATAGTGCGTTTCCCAATGTCAATTACAAACTACTTTATAACTGCGTACTACATTGTAAATCCTAAGGTCTTTGTCTAATATACACGTATCACCAAACCATATTTAGTTTCAATCTAATTATAATTAGATATCTAATCATAATTAGATCGAATATTTGTATAAAAGACATGAGATGCTACCATTAGATAAGTAATATTATGGAAAATGAAATTGCTCGTATTCATGAATCGGACATAAATAAGTTCCGGATTAGCACTCCGAGCTCAAACCCTAACAATTTCTCCCATTTGCTCTAGTGTCAATCCACGGTATCATATACATATCTCAATATATATCACATTCATATGGCCCTTAAGAGCTCACATAGAACTCAAGAGGTAGGCAACAACAAGTAAGCCTGCTTTAACAAATTGAGTCCGTTCAACAAACTCAATCGTTTTCCTTAGCCAGCATCATTCATATTTTGTAGAATCCAAATTCCGTATCAATATGAATCAGACGCTATATCAGTATTGTGCTATAACTACTGAGTGGTTTATGTATTAGGGAAGGCAAAAAAGCCCGGGCCGGGCCGGCTTACCCAAAATTAATTATAAATAAATATTTTTTTTTATAAATAATATATTTATATGATAAATTTTTTATTTTTATAATTTTTTAATAAAAAATCGGGCCCCGAACCAAGCCCGGCCCAAGCCCGAGCCCGACCTTTGCCATGCTTACTATATATTTAGAGATGAAATCGAAATACTATGAGACAACCGCAAGCACTACACTAATATGAAAACTTCTAATCTATAGGGTCACTATACAACTTTATAAGTTGCAACTGATTCCACTAATTTAGTAGAATCAACAGTGACACTCCTACTGCATCTTTTCTGACTTTGTATGACGTAGACTATCTAACATCACAATTAGACTCAAAACTAATTTGACCCTAATGGTTGTAGATTATATTCTTCATGAATTAGAAACTCGTTTTTAATATCTCAAAGATCACAAAGAATATGTTTCAAGACACATCTTATGGTCTACAACATATCAAAATAACTCGTAACTATTACAATTAAATTGATGTATTTAATCACATATAATATAGTATTCATTATGTTATCATCATATGATGCATCGGATTGAAATGACATTCTAATCAATTTCTTTTTTGACAAAGGAATCATCCTTTACGAAAGATTAATACTATATTCCAGAGACACATTAACTGTTAAACAGTTATACTAACTGTCATACAGATAGTCTTGATGTGTCATTTATTTGATCATATCTACTAAGCGACTAATGAGAGTATCTCACAAGTCTCTTAGTTTTATATCACATATTGAACTTTATATCAAATATAACAGAGACTACTCCCACTGCTTACACGGAAAAAAGAAGACTTAAGTAAATTTTTTACTATACAAACATCTCATTATTACTTTAATAATGATAATGTCGTTAGGATATATAACACTAGAAAGAAATATGTACGCTCCCACTGACCCTACTATCATATATGCATTCTCCATGTTTTGATAAAATCAGAAACTCTGACTATATCAAAATTAGAACACAAATTTCCGGAAAGCTTACTTGAGTCTACAATAGGCTCTATAAGCTAGTATATCAAACTGTGATCTTAGTAGAATAAAAACTCCAGGGCCATTCTAGAATAAATTCTTCAAATAAAGAAATCATGACGGATCTCTCATTTGAAGAAATAACTCAAGAACACTACTTTGTATTCTTTATCCAAAATAAATAGTTTAATATCAACATTAACCAACAAATTTTTAATTGTTCAATTAGTACGACTTGAGACAAGTTTTCTCAGAATCTACAATAGATCACTGAGTATAAATTTTCTCAATGTCATACTATATCAGTCTCACTTTGCTTTTACTGTGGAAACAATTTACACATATGTTTGAACTAATTGTCATAAATTCATATGTTTGATCATATCAAATATCCTTGAACAATTCAAAGACTAACGATGAATTTTAAAATATAGTTTTCAACACTTCAAATAGAATATCTTTGAACCATTCAAAATATTCTATCCGCGTTTCATCATAAACATATTGAAAGTTCTGGAACCATTCAAGACGTTCAATATATATATTCTTAGAAACATGCAACTAAGTCATGACAATTTATTAACTAAGTTACAAAGTAAAGAAAACTATCTAAGGCAATTTCTAATTCACTAAAGTACATACATCCAATGTATTAGCCTAATAAATCTTGTGGTACAATGACGATCATTTTTGCTAAATGAGATTTAATCACATTCTAAATACAATATTCATTAAATAGATAAGGATATATGGTGTGATCTCGTATCAGACCATCATTTACCATACAGAAAAAAACATCCCATGCTTATGTGATAAAATCTCATAAAGCAATGTTCTAAGTTATCTAGTTAATCGAACATTTTCTTAATGTTTATCTTTTCATTAATGATACTATTAGTCATATTAAAATATGTAACAACTGTTTATATAGAACAAGTAGCTATCCAATAGTCACAAGTTCTGATATCAAATATCAAAATAGTTATTAAACATTAGTTTAAATAACTAGACTAGAGATCTAATATCCAATACCTATAGTTGTCGTATTGTGAGAATCAATATTCTCTATACATAACTATACACATCTCTTTTCTTAAGCTTTATAATTTGCGTACAATTATTCACAACAGTTGTAAATGATTGATTAGCAAACTGTGTCAGACACATGACTTCTAAAAGTCACTAAAGCCAAGAAACGTCATTATAAGATAACAAAATACCTAATGGAGTTTTCTAAATGCCAGTCAAGAATCTCGAGACATGAACTGATTCGTGTTAATTCTTACTGCACAAGAAACTATTCTTAGTAGATAACTATATCCAAAATAGATATCTATTTAGATTACTAATCATGACTTAGTAACTAAGTCACTAACCATCTTGATTTTTTCAAGAAAATCGGAACAACAGTTCCTGATTGTTTGAACTAATCTAACAATATCTAAGTCTACAGTTATTCTAGAACCTATTCTAGAAATATGCAACCATAAGTAAATTTAGAAAACATATTCAAGTAATATGTTATGTAGTGGATTAGAAGTATATCTCTATAAACAATATAGAAAAAAGGAAAACAAAAGCTGCAATTCCATAAAATTACACACTACTTTAGTTATAAATTTTTAACCCGGTAGTGTCTCCCACTACTTTACGTAATACGGTAATCTCCAATAGAGAACAGAAATTCAATAATTAAATCGAATTCCATAGTGAGAGTAGGATCCCACGAATATTTTTCGACTTACAACTTTGGCACGATCTCGCTTATGTATATTCATTAGGTAGACAACTCATTGTCAATCGCTCACCAGTGACTCCTAATTTTGGACCTGACTGTTTCTGATTACGAAAGCTTTGGCACGTTCATAAGGAGGCGTATCAAGGCTACACTTGCCAATGACAAACTTAAGCTACCGATGTAGTTCTAACAGCTTTGGCACGTTCAGGGTTTCCACTTTCACTTGAATTTGTCTAGTATCAATATACAACCGGTATGGATAAAACTCTATCAACTACACTCTTACTGCTTTGGCATGATCTCATATACAGCCATAGAAAGTTACCCATAAACCGTATTGACAAGACAGACCAAGAAATATACATCCAATACACGGTACTTTACAACCTTATTTTAAGCGGGGATATTCCTAAAGGATGCATTGCTCCATATCAAATGCAGAATTTTAATCTAAATTATTTTCTAAACAAATAAATTCTACCATAGAAAACATAACTCAATTTAACCATTAAATTTCCATAACGTTTCCGTTAGCGTAGAACCGAAAAGTCAAGAAACATATAGATTACATATGTTGAAAACATTAAAAATTGGATTACACATCATACATCAAGCATGACTAATGTAATGGATGAAGCATCAGACATGCTCTGATACCATTTTTGTTGGGGGTTTTGGGCGAAGGGCGCAGCGGAATCGCTATTCGGAGCGAAATCGTAATTTTAAAACTTTTAAAATTACCGAGTGAATTATTCAATATCCAATATGAATAATTCATTCATATTTCACCTAAACACATTTATTCGATATCAAATAGTGACATAAATATATATGAAACGTCGCGAAACGTTTACAAAAATATTTTTCCGTAAAATGGCATAAAATATGTTTTTGACCGAACAGACTGCCCAATACACATGAGGGAAACCAGGTCAGCCCTAGTAGTATTAGGGAAGTTCATGGGCTGCCTAAACAATGACAAATTCACTGTTTGGACAGTCGTCATCCGGTTGGCTCAAAAGTCACCCGGTAACGCTGTTTTCACCTTTTTCGCTTATTTCAACTCCGAAATAATTTTCGACAGTTCTTCCTATTGGTAATTTATCTAGGTCCCAAGATCAAACAAGACATGAAATCAATGTGCGAATACACCAACGAAGGTAGGGGAATACTTACATCGGTCGGTTGAGTCGATTTGAAGACGAACGAAGCCACAAAACTCACTGTCTTGGTGGCGCCACTGCAGCAGTCCACTTCACTGGTTTGGGCAGTTTCGGGTCTCATTTCGAAGCTCCAAACTCGGTCGGATGAGTCCCGCCTCATGGGTGAACCTCCCTAACACCTTCGCAATAGTCGTAAGTGTGCTAGCACTTGGATTTGATCCATGAAAAACCCACTCATTGCTTCCCTTTTGCTCACGCCAGTGAGCAGTGAGAAAGAAAGAAAATGGTGCCCTTGGGCGTGAGAATGGTGAGAGAGAGGGAGAGGTGAAAATGTGTGAAGACTTTTTTAAAGCATTTACCTAAAAATGCTTTATATATTTTCCTAGAAAATATACTAAAAACAATTACCAAACATTATCTAATAAATTAAAATGGTAAAAGTCTTTACAAGTTACTATTTCACCTACTTACATCACTATTCACATGTCACTTTATTAAAGTGACTTGATGTAAGTCTTTCCATCAATCCATCCATCAATCAATCAATCAATCAATCACTCAAAGTGACTTTTGATTTGACGCTTGATGTGATGATTGATTTGACGCTTGATGTGACTTGCGTCGCCACACTCGAATTCGAAATGCGAAACTTGCGTCGCCGCACTCGAATTCGAAATACGAATGCGCTCGCAATCACACTCGGGGCTAGGGTTCGTTAATTCCAAATTAATGATTTTTCCGTCGCGTCGTAATTAAATGATTACGCCTAGCGAATTCACTATTCACGTCGCTAACGAATTAATTCTAAATTAATTCGTTCGCCCGAATTAAAATCTAATTTTAATTCAGCGTCGAAATCTAATTTCGTTTAATATATCGAATATATTAATTTACCGATTAATTCCAAATTAATCGTTATCTCTCTCTAGACGATATTTTATCCTAGATAAAATATCTCCGTAATTAATCCTAAATTAATTTTCTCTTCTTCTATATAATCCCAGATTATTAATGAGTGCGAGTTATGCGTCATCGATGCATTATCGGGAAGCGACCCATGAGATCTCCGGATACATTGGCAGTAAATACGGTCGTCGGTGTATCCGAATCACGTACGTACCAAGTACTACGTTCTACCGATTTACGAGACAAGGTCGGCTCCTAGCAAAGCACGATGTCTACCAAATTCTCCGGTCATATTCATCTAAGAATATTAAGATCTGTATCAAGCGTAGTATACAAATGTATTGTGCGTATCGGCCCAGTATCGGATAGTCACGTGCTAGGGCTGGGGCTGGATAAGTGTCTGCCCCGTCCGAAGCACATGTCGGATGTCTGGTAACTAGTCTCTATAATCGGATATTCATGACCTGGTCATAATATCACGATTGGATGCGCATCACTCAAGAGCACTTGTACCGTATCCTGCGTGACATCATCTCCATTATGACTGAAGTGATACTTCCGTCTTGACATCACACCCAATACACTACGACTCTCTGATAAACCCAGAAGTGGTGTACGCAGAACCGGTTAAAGCCCTGTACCACCAAGACCAAAGTCTACCGATTATCGCAAGTATTAGCGATGTAAGTCTCAGGTTAAGACTATACACACCTACCTTGATTTCGGCCTCCCATAGACACATAGTCATAATACCAATGGGATTCCGAGGGGTCTATCCAGAGCGAAGCTGTTTCCCGTACCATCGATGAAACACGACCTCCTATCGCACTTGCATAAGTATCCAACACTTATATATATGAGAACTATGTCGTTGTGCCCTCACAACGCACACAAGTGCAATACTAGCCTATTCCGCATCATCGATGTCCAGTCTCGATAATACTCCGGCTAGGGATATTTAACGATTAATCCTTCAGGGACTGATACTGTCTCATATCATTCTCAGTCCAGGAACTAATCATAGGGACCTCTCTTTATTTATATATCTATGGTAATCTAATCACAAATGATGAGAGTGCAATTTCCTTGTCACATAGTTAATTTGCTACAACAATACAATGATCTGTGCAAATAGTGACGCTATGGGTCATTTTGTCCAACAATCTCCCACTTGGCACATAGCCAGTCACTCAAGTGTCCCACACCCGAACTATGTACGGTTCGCTCAAATTGCTGAGGAAAGGATTTCCTCAGCGGATTTGTTTGATTATCGTCTGATGCGATTTGCACGATCATCACATCGCCACGATGTATGATCCGAACGAATCAGATGATATAGAAGTATATATCTGGATCGTCGATGAGACCTTTAATTCCTTAGCATGTGCTGACGCCTAGCTCAGCTGCTAAAAGAACTATATCTAATCTAATTAGATTTATTTTCGACCCAAATGGCTTCTATTGCTGCCTCAGCTGCAGCAATAATCCGAATTTGTTGTTTATTCGGCAACAGTTATCTTGCTCGAAGATTTCCTGCTCACTGTCCCGTAATTCAAACTTTATAGTACCGTAGTATTTAATTTTTGGAAACTTGCAGCAGTGATCCCAGTCACTTCAAGTTCTCCTTCTCCATAGTTTAAGACAGCATCTTTAGTTCTCTAAGATACTAAAAGATGTTCTTAATTTCAATTTAGTGACTATCACTAGGTTGACCCGATTGTGACTCCATATGCTCGAAGCGTATGAGACACCAATACAAGTACATTTTAAATGTACAATTTCCCAGAGATTGTTAACAAACTCCAAATCTATCCCAGTAGATCTTTATTCCTCGAATAAAGGTTGTTACTCCCCAGAATTCTACGGAGAATTTCTATTGAAAGAATATCTATGAAAGCCAAGCTTTCAACAATAGCTTTATGAGAATTTCACTGTCAGTGCCCTCCCACTAACCTCCATATATATACAAGAATTATTTCGTTTTGAGTCAAATCATAAACCATTATGATTATTTCAAAACGTCAGTTCCAAGAACCTTATGCTTGCTTCAACCCAAACATGGATCGAATAACCCGCAAACCTTGTTTGTCGGTTATACAAAATCGTCAGGATGTTGTAAGCATCCTCCAAAAGGTTTCCTTTTCAGGAAAGCGATTTTGATCTACAACTGACACATTTCATAAATGAAATATACAGTTATCAACAAGCATCTTCAAAATGGATTTACCATGGCAACAGGTAAAAGGTTGAACCGTTATTAACACAATGTTGATATCGATACCTTTCCGTCAAAAGCTCAGCTTTGTACGTTGGTATGTTGCATTCCATATATGTCTTCCTTGAAGACGTTTAATGTACCAATAGGCACAATGCCTTCGGTACAACAACTAGTATCCAAAGTAGTTGTTATACATGGAATCCATTTCGGACTTATGGCACTTTGCCATAATAAGGAGTCGATACCTCGTATCACTTCCTCAAAACGTAGTCGGATGGTACACCTCCATAAGATTGACATCTTTATGGGGTGAGATCAGAAACTCATACCCTAGGTTGTTTTCTGACTCTATCCGATCTACTAGTCTCTTGTGTATTTGAAGCTTAATGGTATAGATTCATCATAGATGAACTATTTGTGTTCCATTAAGGACTTCGTGCCTTGAGCAGTATTACTCTGATTTTCATCGAGTATCACTATCCTCCCACTGACCACTGCATATCGGTATTCCTCTCAGGAAAAAAACATGGTGAGCAACAATCACATCGTTCTCATGTGAGATTTACAAGTACTATACTTAAGGTTTCCCTTAGGATAACCTATATTGACACTTATCCAATTTGGGTCTTTTAGTTTGGTATCATCCAAACGTTATGCCTAGCATACCCAAATTATCAGGAATGAGAAACCTCGTTTCTTTTATGTTCATATCCTATATGATATCTGTCAAACAGATTTATATGGAACCTTATTCTAAATAAGTTTTGCACTGTTAATACATATCCTATTGAAGGAAACAGTAGCTCAGAGCGACTCGTGATAAACCTTATCATGTCCAACAAAATTCGGTTTTAGTTCGGACACACCGTCTAACTGACGTGTCTCGGGAGGAGTCCTCATATGAAAGAATACCGTACTCTTTCATTTACGTATGAAACTTACCGCTTAAGTATTTTCCATTACGGTCTAATCGTGGCGGAATAATACTATAGCTGATCTGTTTATTCATTTCGTGTCGAAACTTCAAAAGTTTCCGATCTGTGTTCTTCAAAAGAAACACATAACCACAACGTGATGCCACATCCGTTAAGGTCACGAAATATTCATGTTCACATCTAGTCTAGCTAGATATGGGCCCACTAACTTCACCATGAATAGGGCTAACAGATCGGTGGCCCTTTTACTATTACCAAGTAAATAGTATTTTAGGTATTTTACCTAATAAACTAGATTCGCAGACCTTATTTGAATAGTCAAATCAGTCCTAGTACCCACTCTTCAAAAGTGTGGATATACGAGTCTTGTTTAATTGTGTCCTAGACAATAATGCCACAAATAAGTCTCTATTGATCAAATCAATTTGAGCTATTTATTTGTCATTTTATATGTTTGAGATTTTATTTATATTCAAAATATAAATTCTGTTATTTACATCTAATGTATTTATCTCAGTATCATCTTTATATAATGAAACACTTAGTGTTCTAGAATATAAAGGTTTTATCCGCATCAGATTAAACACTGATATAGAGATAATGTCTCTAGTCAAACTAGTTACATCATAACATTTCCTAATTTAAGTACATACCCTAGGTTGTTTTTAAACTTAGGTATCTACGGTCGAAACAGCGTCTTTCGTCCCGTTTCCGATTCGCAGAGAAATCTCGGCTTGAAGTCAGTATCCAGCTCATAGCGGATTCTGAACATCAATACATATATTTTATGTACCACACTAAGTATTTAAAATCCTATTTCAATACTAGTAGTGAACATAACTTTGACAAATTTTTTAAAGTTAGAGCCTCGCCCTTTCTTTAATTCCTTCGTGTCTTCCATATCCAAATGGTAGTCACTTTGGGATATGTCAATTATTTTTCAATATTTCACAAACCTTTGGCCAAGCCTTGGGTTTCGGAATATCGAAACGATATGCACCTTGTACAACTTGCCCAATTGCAAACTTTGACTTTAAAATAGATTTATTGTCAAGTATATTAAATTAATCACTAAAGTCATCATCACATAAATCTTCCAAAGATTTTATGCTCTACTTATTCGCTTAATTATGGGCCTTGGTATAATAAGTTATTTTATCAAATAAAGTAACCTATTATTTATTCCCAATTGAAAATTAAATCATTTAAAACATTTAATCCGAGGATTATATATATTTTAAATATTCAACTTTTCAATTATTTCTTGATTTCAATAGTCTAACCATTTAATCAATTATTATAGGTACTATTTATTATAATGATTATCATAGTCCAACTATACAATCAAATATGATTTAAATTAATTAACCTCAATTACATTGATTACTATAATCCAATTATAAAATCAACTGTAAATCGAAATAATTAATTCAAATATATTGATTACTATAATCCAATTATATAATCAACTATAATACAGTCCAACTTTTATTAAAACAACAATTTAAATATTAGTCAAACTAATACTTTTAATTTATTTGACGAGTGATATTTGTTTGAGTGCGTATGGCGAGTATTTGAACGAATATTGCAAATTCAATTCTTGCCTCCCACTATTTTTTGTCGAGCCTCTAACCCTCTGTCGAGTACTCGGGAAACCGTGTTTCCTAGTGGGCTAGGATCCCGTTAAATGTCACACAATCTTGACTTTGGCCAACAAATTGTATGAAAATTAACTAGGTAGATCTCGAAGATCAATTGGATCTCATCCAACTCCTAGATCCAGTAGGTGGACATCCAAGTCCGAAACATATATCTTATATATGCCTATATATCCAATATATACCCTAACCTTTTTCCTCTGCATCAACTAGGCCTTGGCTTTGGCACAACAAACCTAGTGATCTCAGTCAAGCGCGGACCCATTGACATGGAAGCTTCGTAATCAATGTCTATGGACAAGAAGTGGTCTTGACTTTGGCCAACAAACCACAACTTGGACACGACACCGATATGGAACAAAGCCTCGTGATTAAAGCACATCTTCGACGGACAAGGGCTTGACTTTGGCCAACAACCCCTGCCAATCTCGGATCTTGAGCAAGAATCACTAAATGGAAGGAAAATAAACGCTTGATATTTAACGAGGGTTTTTCGCGTGCAAATTGGCTACCAATTTAATTATCTTTGTTAAGGTCTTATCATCATACACCCTTAAACATGCATTCTAAATACATAATAAAGCGCATATGAAAATAAATAATAATGATATGCGGATGGATACTTTACACATTGATCCTAGATCAAATCTCTCCCTTTCTCACTCATGCTAGCACTAGTATTACTTCTACCCGTTACACTACACTTTTAAAGAAACCTCATATACATAGAGGGGAATAGGTGAGAAGAGAATACAAAGAGAATGAAGGTGATAAGGCTGGACACGCAGGTCCAATTTAATAAATCGAATTTATTACAACAATTTCTAAAATTGCCCACCCATCTAATATCCATCCGATATACATTATTCATTCAACACAACCACGTATTCACACACATAAGCATGCTATCAATCAATCTAATCAAATTAATTAATCTTATAATTAAGTGATCATCCAATGTTCAAACAACGATTTGATTTTGTTCGAGTCAAACTCGTTTTTGCGAATAAGTACTTGAAGTACGAATTCATGAATTAAATTAAACTACATTATTAAATCTAATTTAACATGTACTTAATACTAATTCACTATTCAATTCCAATTAAACATTACACTTTATTAATAAACCTTTTACGATTTAAATTCCAAATTTAATCGTAACGCGTCTCAAAGACCGATTAACGTCCAACGTCAATTCAATTAAAGTCCAATGGGCTTTTAATTGATTTGTTAAGGCGTGGACTTTTGGTCAACTCGGGTCAAACCGATAACCAAAGTCCAATCCGGGATTTACCCCATAAGCCCATGAATCAATCTTGGCCCATTAGGCCCAATTGAACTTTAAAGGTTCATTAAGTCGCATTTGGGCTTAACGGAAGTGGTTTCGGGCCCAATTGGATCCAATCCATTTGGCCTAAACCCAACTTTGTACAACAAAGCCCAATAAGCCCAATAACAACTTTAATAGCCCAAATCCAATTTTAAGGCCTCAAATAATTAAATTACATAAATCCAATTTAGCAATTTAATTACCTAAAGTGTATAACATGATTAATCAACTAAATCAATATTTCTAAAACATCAAATTAGTCCAATTAATCATGTTCTTAATCACCATCACATGTCCAACACATTAATGAAAATCAAACCCATTACATGCTTCTTTAGTCTCGGCCAAGATAGGGATTTTTATCCGATTCAAAATCAATCCAATTAATTTCACAATCGATTTTAAATCCTCATCCCGAATGATTTCATACACATCCAATGTTCAAAAAATCAAAATTCCAAGACATTCAAGGGCATATTGAATTCGGCCATGTGAAGTAAATTGGGGATTAATGTTCAATTCAAAATCCAATCCAATTAGTTTCAAATTAACATCATCCTTAATGATTCTAACTCATCTAATGAATCAAAATCAAAAAATTCCAAGAATTCCAAACACATTACACATTCGGCCAACTCATCAAATTTGGGGAAAATTATTCCAAATCAATTTTCAACAAATTGATCCAACCAAAATGAAATTAAACATGTTATAAGCATACTTAAACAATCAATTTATTCAAATCATGCTCAACAAACATTTACCCAAATTTTAAGCCCTACAATTTTCATGCTTGAACCTAGGCTCTTGATGCCATTATTGGTAATTTATCAAGGTCCCAAGATCAAACAAGACATGAAATCAATGTGAGAATACACCAACGAAGGTAGCGGAATACTTACATCGGTCGGTTGAGTCGATTTGAAGACGAACGAAGCCACAAAACTCACTGTCTTGGTGGCGCCACTGCAGCAGTCCACTTCACTGATTTGGGCAGTTTCGGGTCTCATTTCGAAGCTCCAAACTCCGTCGGATGAGTCCCGCCTCATGGGTGAACCTCCCTAACACCTTCGCAATAGTCGTAAGTGTGCTAGCACTTGGATTTATCCATGAAAAACCCACTCATTGCTTCCCTTTTGCTCACGCCAGTGAGCAGTGAGAAAGAAAGAAAATGGTGCCCTTGGGCGTGAGAATGGTGAGAGAGAGGGAGAGGTGAAAATGTGTGAAGACTTTTTTAAAGCATTTACCTAAAAATGCTTTATATATTTTCCTAGAAAATATACTAAAAACAATTACCAAAATCATTTATCTAATAAATTAAAATGGTAAAAGTCTTTACAAGTTACTATTTCACCTACTTACATCACTATTCACATGTCACTTTATTAAAGTGACTTGATGTAAGTCTTTCCATCAATCCATCCATCAATCAATCAATCAATCAATCACTCAAAGTGACTTTTGATTTGACGCTTGATATGACGATTGACTTGACGCTTGATGTGACTTGCGTCGCCGCACTCAAATTCGAAATACGAATGCGCTCGCAATCACACTCGGGCTAGGGTTCGTTAATTCCAAATTAATGATTTTTCCGTCGCGTCGTAATTAAATGATTACGCCTAGCGAATTCACTATTCATGTCGCTAACGAATTAATTCTAAATTAATTCGTTCGCCCGAATTAAAATCTAATTTTAATTCCGCGTCGAAATCTAATTTCGTTTAATATATCGAATATATTAATTTACCGATTAATTCCAAATTAATCGTTATCTCTCTCTAGACGATATTTTATCCTAGATAAAATATCTCCGTAATTAATCCTAGATTAATTTTCTCTTTCTTCTATATAATCCCAGATTATTAATGAGTGCGAGTTATGCGTCATCGGTGCATTATAGGGAAGCGACCCATGAGATCTCCGGATACGTTGGCAGTAAATACGGTCGTCGGTGTATCCGAATCACGTACGTACCAAGTACTACGTTCTACCGATTTACGAGACAAGGTCGGCTCCTAGCAAAGCACGATGTCTACCAAATTCTCCGGTCATATTCATCTAAGAATATTAAGATCTGTATCAAGCGTAGTATACAAATGTATTGTGCGTATCGGCCCAGTATCGGATAGTCACGTGCTAGGGCTGGGGCTGGATAAGTGTCTGCCCCGTCCGAAGCACATATCGGATGTCTGGTAACTAGTCTCTATAATCGGATATTCATGACCTGGTCATAATATCACGATTGGATGCGCATCACTTAAGAGCACTAGTACCGTATCCTGCGTGACATCATCTCCATTATGACTGAAGTGATACTTCCGTCTTGACATCACACCCAATACACTACGACTCTCTGATAAACCCAGAAGTGGTGTACGCAGAACCGGTTAAAGCCCTGTACCACCAAGACCAAAGTCTACCGATTATCGCAAGTATTAGCGATGTAAGTCTCAGGTTAAGACTATACACACCTACCTTGATTTCGGCCTCCCATAGACACATAGTTATAATACCAATGGGATTCTGAGGGGTCTATCCAGAGCGAAGCTGTTTCCCGTACCATCGGTGAAACACGACCTCCTATCGCACTTGCATAAGTATCCAACACTTATATATATGAGAACTATGTCGTTGTGCCCTCACAATGCACACAAGTGCAATACTAGCCTATTCCGCATCATCGATGTCCAGTCTCGATAATACTCCGGCTAGGGATATTTAATGATTAATCCTTCGGGGACTGATAATGTCTCATATCATTCTCAGTCCAGGAACTAATCATAGGGACCTCTCTTCATTTATATATCTATGGTGATCTAATCACAAATGATGAGAGTGCAATTTCCTTGTCACATAGTTAATTTGCTACAACAACACAATGATCTGTGCAAATAGTGACGCTATGGGTCATTTTGTCCAACACTTCCAACACCCAAAACACATGCAACACATTAAAAAAACATAATTTTCATCACCAAAATAGAATTTATTCCAGATCTGATCCAGAACAGGAAAATATGATTTTTTTTTATGCTTTAAATATAATTTTTAAAGATTAATCCAATTAATCAAAACAACAACCAAAGTCACCACACATGAAGCAACCAAGAATAATTATATCCATACAAGAGTGGTCATAACACTCTAGAATGGAAACATATCATCAAATGAACAAATTGGATACATATTACGATAATATCACCCAAAACACTTCACACATGCATCACTTCTATATCCATCCATCAAAACCAAAAGCCCCAATTTTAAGAAGCAAAAGAACCCTAGAACTATTCTAATAATTCAAGAAAATAAGAAACTAATTTCCAAGCTTAGAGTTGTAGAAGATTACCTTTAATCTCTTGATATCCTAAGCTTTTTCTTGAATTTTCCTTCATTTTATTCATGATTTGATCAAAAAAATCTTAGGGTTATTTTTTTTCTTGTGTTTCAGCCATGGTGATGGATCAAGACGAAAAGAAATTTCCTTTTTTTTTTAAAATCCAAGTGACTGACTCTATGGGGTATTATTGTCATTTGCCACTTTTAAATCAATTAATTATAATAAGATTTAATGTTAGCAAATCAAATTTGAACACATTAGGCTTAATAAAATCATACCGTGTGTTTAAATAATAATTAAACATATTTCACAATATTTATGAAATATGAATATTATTTAACTATTCAAATATTTAACAATTAAATATCTAAATAATTGATTAATATAATTATTATATATATGTATTTTTATTTACATTAAATAACAAATACATATATTTATCGCATGTGTCAAAGTCTCATTTGATAATTAATGTGTATCTAATTAAATTATGTATCAAATACAAATATACAATAATTATTAAATGACCAAAATTCCCTAATGCATTTGTTATCATTTAACCGTTTAAACGATTCGAATTAACTCACTTAATCCGATGAAGTATTATGAATAATCTGTATTATTCATAATGAATTGCCCAAGTGCTCAATGAGTACACTTCATATTGTGGGACTCTCTAAGTTTAGGCTTATCCATTACGAAGTCCAATTTCGTGTCCATAATTCACCCACTCGTGAATTATGACGACCACATATAATCTCACTAAACTATGCAAGTCGAGGTCACTGCATACGTATAATCCCTTCGTCACAGGCTATCCATATTATACATGGGATATAGATAAAAACGTCAAATTCTTTTGGTATAATATAGTCGACTTTCATTTTTAGGATCTCTAAATAACTCTTGAAACTGATTTTCGACGTTATACCACGACCATGGATTTACTAGATCGCAAACACGTGTAAGACGTCTATGTCTTGTACATAGGACTGACAGATTCTATCATGATACTTATTGGATATCATGAGCATCATTCCACACCCATCAGTCCACACCCAACGAACATGTGGAGATCTGATCTAAAAAGATCAGTGACGTGAATGCCATCAAAGTGTGGAGGATAACTCATATATCCCACTGTGGTATCTCAAGTCGAAGGACCACTATGATCGTTTAACTTGAGAAGATTCCTATTGACGTTGGTATACCATCTATTAGGAAATCTTCAGCGAGTCGTTCAGTGTTTATCAAATAAACATATACATATTTATAAGAGTCTCTCGAGACTCATGGTTCATTGGAATAAACCATCAGACTAAGTCACGATATACGACATATACTGGTCTCAACGAAATTTTACTAACCGACCCGTGTTAGTAAATCTTGACCAAGAACTTTATTTAAGGATATACATCTTATAGTGCATTTTCCATGTCAATTACAAACTATGTTGTAACTGCGCACTATATTGTAAATCCTATGGTCTTTGTCTAATATACACGTATCACTAAACCAGATTTAGTTTCAATCTAATCGTAATTAGATTTCTAATCATAATTAGATCGAATATGTGTATAAAAGACAAGAGGTACTATTATTAGATAAGTAATTTTATGGAAAATGGAATTACTCGTATTCATGAATCAGACATAAATACGATCCGGATTGACACTTCGAGCACCAACCTTAACAGAATAGGTTTCACTAAAGTTAGTATTCTTTCTTAATTGGGGGTTATGATGTATTGCTAGATGCCACTCTTGATCTATGTAAATTAGTTTCTTAATTAATGAGTTAATTGAGAATAAATTAATTAGATTAATTTATCGAGACTAATGAAGTCTATAATTATCTCAATTGCCAACATAAGAACCTAATGGGTCACACATTTTAAGTATTGAGGAGTTAATGATAAATTCTATAGATTTAAGTTTTATGACTTAAGTGTTAAGTTCTTAAAATTTGGGATAAATCTGTAATTTCAGAAATTATGGATAAAATGGAATTCTCGAAATTTTCGGGCCAAAATACAAATCTGGAAATTAGGGCTAGTTTCATAATTTCCAAAAGTGCAGGTCATTTTGTATTTTCCAAAAGTATAAAGACTGAAATATAATTTAGTAAAGTATTTGTATTAAATTATAATTTCAGATTTATAGTATTCTAATTTGATTAGGATTGATAAATTTTATTTAATTAATTTAATTAAATAAAATAAGGATAATGATTGTTTATTTATGATGGATTAAAATTCATATTTTAATAGGATTAAATCTTATCCTATTAATTCTAATTTGATTGGAATTAAAACAACTCAAATCAAATGGCTATAAATAAACCCATTTTCCATTAACTTTGAGAACAAAAATATTGAGAAAAATTTTGAAAGACAAAAACATGAGGTTGGAGAAAGAGAGAGAAATAAATTTGATTTATTTTAAAAAGAATTTTCTTTTAATAAAAGTAAAATTCTTCTTACTCCCAAAATTCCATAAACTCTTAAACAAGTCACTTTTCTTAAGCTAGCACTAAAGAAACACTTACATAATATTGGATTTGAGAAATCCAAAATCCTTAACTCTCTGCTTTGTGTGGATATCGTTGGAGGCCAAACGTATTGGTGGCTCTGACGAATTTACGAAGAACGGTACGAGGATTACTTAAAAGTTTAAGGTACGTTTTTATTTATGGTTCATAAATAAATATTATCATGAAACATGAAAATTAATTATGATCTTGGATTGAAAATTTATATTTAAAATTAAAAAAATTTAATTCCCCACCCCATATTATATACTAGATTTCCATAAGAAGCAAGCTAGGGTTTACAGTAGGGGTGGTCATTATCGGATCGGATCGGATCGGACCGAATCTGAATCCGATCCGATCCGATCCGATCCGATTAGTATTAGTTTGTTTGATCCGATAAGGTTTGATAGCCTTATCAAACTCGATCCAATCCGAGCCGATAACTATCGAATCGGATCAGATTTGTTTGATCGGATTCGAATACTTAACGAATCGGATAAATCCGATTTGATAACGAATTCGAATCCGAAAGAGAATCCGATTCGATAACGGATCCGATTCGATAACGGATCCGATTTGATAAAATTAATTTGAATTTTAAGTTATCCGATCCGATTAGAAAAAATTGTTGTGAATTTACAAATTTTCAGATAAATTTTTCGAATCGGATATCGGATCCGTTATCAAATCGGATTTGTTATCAAATCGAATCTACTATCGGATTTATTATCAAATCGGATTCTCTATCGGATTTCAAATCCATTATCAAATCGGATTCCTTATTAGATTCGAAATTTGTTATCAAATCGGATAAAATCCGATTCGATCCGATAGTTATAAAATTTATCTGATCCGATCCGAAATTCGACAAATGAACCAAACATGATTCGATTGGGTTCGATAACCAAATCCGATCCGATCCGATGCCCACCCCTAATTTACAGTGACATTGGGCCCTAATAAAGTACGCATCTGTAATATATAAGGATTCTAATTATTTTGACACAGATTTTTGAGCCACATAAGCCAATTTGTTTGATGAGAACTTGAGGCCCATATTGATTTGGACCCAATGTGGAGCCAGCTGAAGAACTGCCAAAGAGATTTCAACAATGGATCCCGATCAGCGAAGGCCATTTAAGAATAAAAGCTACTCTCTACCCAATGATGGCTAAGACTGGTAGCCTCCATTGATTAGTTCCCTTCTCCGTTTTCGAGTCCACCACAGTTATTTTACCGCCATTGCCAATGCTGGCTGCTCTCCCAGGCGAGTTTACGAAAAGGCCCCGCAAGGCGCAAATATTAATATTATTGGCGGAGGATTTTCAGCATAGTTTTTAGGCTTAACTGTTTGAAAATTTACATATTATGGAAACTTAAAATTCATAAATTTTAAACTTAAATTTTCAATCTAATATCTTAATAATTTACGTACTTCATGATATTATTTATATTAACAACCATATGTAAAAATCTTATCTTAAGTCTTTATTGCCAATGGAGTTTTAAATAAATCATCGACTCATTTTTTGTATAATTTTCGGAGCCACCCAAAAGTTTGATCTTCAACAGTATCCACACAGAGTAGAGAATGAAGGATTTTGGATATCTAATATTCTAGATTATACATGTATGTTTTCTTTAGTACAAGTTTAAGATAAGAGACGTTTGGGAAGGGGTGGGAAGAACCGGTTTCAGTTCGATTTTGGAGTGAACCAAACCGAATTGAAAATTGATCAATTCGTTATTGTTGGAACCGAACTCAAACTGAAAAATGGAATCAAACTGAACTGTTCAGTTCGGTTTCAGTTTTCGGCTTTCGATTTCGGTTCAGAACTGCTCAAAACCTAACTGACCGAAACCCATGAACATATATACACTCATAATAAGAACATATAAGGCTTGGGGTTTAAAATTCTCTTACTTTTTCACTTACTTCCTCAGCTAAACAAACTGGAAAAAAAATCAAAATCTCATTTCATAAACAAACATTAAACACCAAAAATTCAATATGAAAGAAAAATAGAATTTGCTTTTCTCTTTAAATCGTTGAATCGATAGATTCATCGGTTTATTGATTCGGTTCGAATCTTGAACTGAATTGATATCAACCGATCGGTTTAACAAAAACTAAAATAGAACATAAACCATCAATCTGAATCGAACTGAAATTTTTGATTCAATTCGATCGGTTTCAATTTTTATGCCGACCCATACTTTTTGGGAATTATGGAATTTTGCATATAAAGATTTTTTTTTTTATTAATTAAAAGCAAATTCTTTAATTAAATAAATTCAAAATTTTATTTCTCACCAAATTCTTCTTACTCTCACGTTGATGAATAGCATGAAAAGGATATTTATAGATTTTGATTTGAATTGTTTTGTACCCAATTAAATTAGGATTGTTTAGATAAGGATGATAAGATTTAATACTATTAAAATATGAATGATAATCCATCCTAAATAAAATAATTATTTATCCTTTTATTTAATTAAATTAATTAAATAAAATTCATCAATCCTAATCAAATTATGATACTATAAATATAAAATTATAATTTAATACAAACACTTTGCGTAATTATATTTCAACCCCTATATTTTTAGAAATTATAAAATCGCCTTTGTATTTTATGAAATTACCAAACAACCTCTAATTTTCAAATTTGTATTTTAACCCAAAATTTCCAAATTTGCATTTTATTTATATCTTTTGAAATTATGATTTTTCCCCTTAAGTTAAAGAATTTAACATTTAACTCCTAAAACTTAACTTTACATAATTTATCCTTAATCATCAATACTTTAAAGTGTGTGACCCATTAGGGTTTTATTTTTTATTTTTTTAATTATTATTTTTTTTTTGGACAGTGGAGATAGTTATAGACTTCATAAATGTACATAAATTAATCGAATTAATTTATCCTCAATTAACTCATTAATTACGAAACTGATTTTCATTGATCAAGAGCGACATCTAGCAATGCATCATGACCCCAAATTAAGAAAGAATACTAACTTTAGTAAAACATATTCGGTAAACGATTACAGTATAATTCAATCATTTGGCCTCATACATATCTCGCTAATGATTCTAGAGTATGAGAAATGTCTACTCTATTAAATCATGGCTATTAGCACTTTGACTTAAGCTGATAATTTATATTATCACTTATGTAAAATTGCGCCTCTTAGGATATCGACTCTATGTTATCCAGAGTGACAAATCCTTTATTGATACCTCTTAACCTTCATGTTCTTTTCATATTGCCCAATCAAGACCCTATGCTCAATCTCACTATGGAATACAGAGGTGTAATGTCAAAGCATAATCCACATATAAGAATTAGACATACTATCGTAACTAAGAGAAGCCCCATAAACATGTGGAAAACAGTCTATATAGGTTCTAAAGCGGGTAAGTTCCATGTGCTTGTTATCCAACAAGCATCCATACGTTAGACTAAGTGACCACCTTTACTAATAGCTTATGAGATCAATTACCTTTCTTCTCCAATGAAGCAGACATAACATATGCCGATCTAAACTGGACTTATCAATGTCATTGTGTTGATAATCCTATGATCGGGAACTTTTAAGAATGATGAGATCTCATAAATTAAACTTAATTTAATTCATCTAATCATCATTCTAAGGATTTTATGTTACAAATAGTCAAAATTATTTATAAATAATACTTATAAATAAATTACCAACTTTATTAATCAGTATAGTAATATAAAATTACATATCTATCCCTATTGGATTTAGGGTAAATAACCAACACTAACCCAAAGCCTTTAAACTTTAAGCACAACCAATTAGCTTATCTCAACTTCAAATGAGGGTTTGGTGAGACTATAATAAGGTAAGGTCTATGTAGATATTGTATTTTTATGCATAACCCGATGATGACTCTCTTATGGGAGCACCGCATGAAGTTTTAAAAAGTTAAAATATTAAATGCCAGAAGAGAAATGAGCTTCGGAGACATCTGAAAATAGCCGAGTTAGGTCGGACATCACATTTGTCCGACCAAACTTTTCTCAATCAATAAAATCTGAGCGGACATAGATTTGTAATCGTAAATCAGGTCGGACATATGACAGACTGTTAGTGAGTATGTATATTGTCAATTACTGGAATCACATAATCTAATTCATGTCCAGCCATATATATATTTGAAATAAATATCCGCCGGACATCCATAAAGTTGTCAGCGAGTGTGGAGATTTTCAATTACTAAAATCACAACATATGATTAATATCTGGCCGAACATATATCTCAAAATAAATATCTGGCCAGACATAGATCGAGTAATAACTGACAATGTAGATTGACAATCACTGTAATCAGAGAGGGGATTTGATCTCCCATTCCCTTTTCAATCCATCTTAAGCACTATAAAAATAACCTAAAATCCTTTATAAGGGACCAAATCTGAAATCTTGGGGGAAGCCAGAAGTTTAAACCTAAGTTCCTAGCTTCGAAAGATCTAGTACCGAAATCTGAGAGAGAGCCTTAGAGAGAAAAAAAATGAGAGAGTCCCACAAATTCCTT